>CATLJY010000671.1:0-17985 GCA_949987705.1 Thereva unica
CCCATGCCGAACAGGCTAATTGCGAAGAGGCCAGACTAAGCTAGGTACATCCACTTACCCTCACCTTTTCTCTCTCTCCTTCTCCTTCCCTCTTCCTATTTCCCCACTTCTAAGCTAAGGTGTTTACCGTGCCGATGGCTGCATGGCCAGCCAGTGGTTAAAGAGTGCTGGTCGCGAACGGTTCCCTCCGATGCCCGGGCAAGGTCGGAGAGTACAAGTGCCTTATCCTGGTAAGCGGCTCTGGCAGGATGGACCCCTCTTTCCGCACTACTCGTGGGACTTTTATGGAAAATAAAAACCCTAAAAAACCAATCGCCTCCAGTTCGGGGGCTCCCAACAAAACCAAACCTACTGCCTGCAAGGGCAGTAAGGTGAGTAAAAGGGAAAAAGGAGCTTTAGACTCTAATCCGGAGCTCCCCATTCCCTCCAAGCCAACTGCTTCAACAGAAACAGGCCCTTCAACTGCACTCGTGCAGTCTCCTGGTGCCTCTAAGGAGGCTAAAAAAACTAAAATGCCTGGCTCTAAAGGTGCTCCATCAAGGGTGTACTACCAAGAGCTACGCAGCGCCCAGAGGATCCTTGCCCGATACAAGGGAGTTGCGGAGGGTGGACTCACCGAGAAGCAGCAAGCTTCGATAAGGTGGGCGACGCGGGTCGCCGGCGAGCAAACTTCGCAAACTGGCAACCCAGCCCCAAAGCGTCAGAGGTCCCTAGAGGAACCTAATCACCCTGAGGCTAAACGTAGCAGGAACACTTCCATACTTCCTGCTACTACTAAAACCTACAGCCAAGTGCTGGAAGGTCAGATCGTTATCGCCGTCATCGACGAAAACGATCCAGATGGCACCATTCTGCCTGATAAATGGAGGAAACTTGAGGTCAGGCTCGCGACGATTTTCCTCCCAATACTTCAGGAGCATCCTGGCACTGCTCCTCACTGTCGCGATAGCGGATGGTTTCAGGGCCGCGTGAAGCTCATCGCTTGTGCCGATCAGAGATCTGTCGATCTCTACAAAATAGCAATATCCAGAATTGGGGAAGCATGGCCAGGCGCCAAACTCAAGGTTGTTAGGAGGGAGGAAATCCCGAATCGGCCAAGAGCGCGTTCCTGGATCCCAGCAGAACCAGCCGAGCCTCAGGCTATTCTGGATATCATTCGGTTGAGTAACCCACAGCTACAGACGTCTTCGTGGAGGATTACGAAACTGGAGGACCCTAAAGGCGACGGCCGAGCGGTTACATTAGTAATTAGCGAGGAGTCGCTGGGACCTTTGGCGAAATCTGAATGCGTCATAAGCTATGGGTTTTCTTCAATCACCCTGAGGCTTTACAAAAAAGATTCTTTGCCCCAGAGTGGAACTGCTCCACCTGGGGCTCCAGATGGTGAGCCCTCAGGCACTGCGGGTGACACAGGTACGGATGTTTCTGATTCCAACGTGCCTGGCACTGCGGGTGACACAGGTACGCAAGTAGCTGAACCCAATGTACCTAGTATTGCGGATGACACAGGAACAGGAGTAGCTGATCCTAAGGTGCCTGAGGATACTCACCTACCAACCCTGGGTTCAAACGACCCTCTCTTATCCTCTGAGGATTCCAACTTCTCAGTTCCTTCGCCGTCAAGGACGGAGGATGAACTGGGTGACTTTGCCCAACTTCTTTCGGTGGGAGATGATGATATTACTCTCACACCGGAAGAGGACGAGGCTGATATTACGGTGATCGAGACTGATCCCACTACTCCCAACCACGATGTTGAGAGTAGCGCAGATTAATCTCCATCACAGCAAGGCTGCATCCGCCAGCCTATGCTTACGCCTTTCTAAGGCCGATATAGATGTCGTCCTGGTACAAGAGCCTTGGATCGTCCGGGGCCTTGTATGCGGAATCAGGGGTGGCAGCACGTAAGTTGTTTCAATCGACCTCTCCATACAAAAAGCTTGAATTTTTGTATGAAGAGGTCGATTGAAACAACTTACGTGCTACCACCCCAGGACTCCTAAATACAGGTTGCTGTATCCCAGAAATGGGGGAGGTAAGCCAAGAACCTGTTTAATTGTTAAAAATGACCTTAACGCTTTTATGTTGTCTAAATTTAGCAATGCTGATAATGTACTGGCCTGCTTGGACAACAGGAAAGGCGGTAGGCCTACGTGGATTGGATCTGTCTACCTACCATATGAGGAAAATTTGGACAACTCCAGTCTCTTTGTTGCCGCAAAAGAAGCGGCTAGTCGTGGAGCCAGCCTCATCGTTGGATGTGATGCGAATGCTCACAACACCGTTTGAGGCAGCTCTGATACAAATATAAGAGGTGAGTTGCTTTTTGATTTATTACTACAATACAATCTCTTGCTATGCAATAGGGGAAATGAACCCACGTTCATCACAAGGGTAAGACGAGAAGTCTTGGATATTACCCTTGTTTCCCCAGATCTGCTCAACCGTGTGGAAAACTGGAGAGTATCCAGTGAACACTCTTTTTCTGACCACAGAGTCATCCTTTTTAATATCAATATGTACCCAACTGTGAAGAAGGCCCCTGGTTACAGGAATGTCCGGAACACAGACTGGGTCATATACAGACAAGTAGTGGAAAGATCCCTCCCTGAGGATGTTCCCACCCACCCTTGGAATGCTGAAGATCTCGAACATCAAGTGACAAATCTCAGTAACCTCCTGAATAACGCATTAGAAGCAGCCTGTCCCATTAGGAAATATGGGGGTAAAACCAAACCCCCTTGGTGGAACAGCAGACTTCTCAAACTAAGGTCTGAAAGCAGAAAGGCCTTCAATAAGGCCAAATGGTCTAATTTGGCTTCGGACTGGGACAACTACAAGAGTCGTCTCAGGGAGTTCAAATACGAACTGCGAAACTCAAAAAGGGAATCCTGGAAAACCTTTTGTGCGACAATAGAAGGTTTTTCAGATGCCGCAAGAATGAGAAAAGTTCTCTCGAAAAGCCCAATGTGCCAAGAAATGCTGCAACAAGCAGACGGTACATGGACCACAAGTAGTCAGGAGTCACTGAAACTCCTACTCGATACTCACTTTCCTGGCTCAACATCTCTTGCTGCATCTGCAGAAACAGGTTTTGAGGGCCCAGCTAGCACACATAATTTAGGCACCATTGACAGATTGATAAACAGAGATTTACTCCTGTGGTCCATAGAAGGCTTCATGCCTTATAAAACACCGGGACCAGATGGAATTTATCCCATTGAAATTCAGAAAGTCAGTGACCTAATTCTGAATTGGCTCGCAGCCATCTATAGGAGCTCCCTTAGCCTAAGCTACATTCCAACATCCTGGAGAGTAGCGAAGGTAGCTTTCATTCCGAGAGCGGGTAAAATCTCCTACCACAATCCAAAAGACTTGAGACCTATATGTCTCACATCCTTTCTCCTCAAGATACTAGAAAGACTTGTGGAGATCCATGTTAAGCAAAGCATTGATAAAAAACTGCTTTCTCCCTCGCAGCATGCCTACACGAAAGGTAAATCAGTAGACACTGCTCTCCACTCTTTGGTAGCGGTCATTGAAAGATCCCTTGAATTCAAGGAATTCACGTTGGCTGCTTTCCTAGATATTGAAGGTGCTTTCAACAATGTTGAACCCTCTGCGGTCACGAGGGCACTCCAGCGTCTGAATGTTGATGGGTGCTCCAGGTCCTTTATTGATCAGTTGCTAGGGTGCAGGGTCATAAAGTCTAGCCTGGGGCTTTCGGAAGAAGTCAGACGGGTTAAAAGAGGCACACCACAAGGTGGGGTCTTATCGCCGCTCCTTTGGAATATGACAGTCAATGAAGTATTGATAACTCTAAAGGAGTCTGGGTGCACCACGGTGGCCTATGCTGATGATATTGTGCTGGTGGTGACCGGCAAGTACATCTCAACAATAAGAGATATAATGCAACAAGCATTGAATACTCTTTCTCATTGGGCCACTACAAAGGGTCTAGGCGTCAACCCAACCAAGACTGAAGTAGTGCTCTTTACAAAGAAGCATAGACTTCCCAATTTTCCTCCTTTAAGACTCTGTAATGAAACACTGCATATAAAGGAGGATGCGAAATTTCTAGGTCTCATACTCGATAGGAAACTAACGTGGAGACCGAATCTTATAGAAAGAGCAAATAAGGCCAAAACAGCTCTCTTCCTATGCCAGAAAACGATCGGAGTCAACTGGGGCCTTAAACCCCGCATCGTCCACTGGCTCTATACAGCCGTAATCAGACCTATACTTATGCATGGCATATCGGTATGGTGGACTGCATTACAGAAGATTACGTATCGCAAGATACTGGAAAGGGTCCAAAGAACAGCTGAACTGTGTATCAGTGGTGCAATGAGAAGCACCCCTACAGCTGCGCTGGATGTCTTATTGCATCTTACCCCTTTGGATATACACGCCGAGCAAATGGCAGCCTGGACGGCTGCCAGGACAAAGGCTTCTCTTGGATGGACTCCATACTCATATGGCCATTCATCCATCCTTAGGAAATTCGCCATCACTGCGAACAACCTAGATTATACTACACCTACGTGGACCTTGGAGAAAGGTTTCAATACCATCATTCCGGCCAGAGATGACTGGACAGATGGTGTTATCCCAACTGGGTCATTATGTATTTTCACAGATGGCTCAAAAATTGGGAATAATGTAGGCTCTGGTATCTTTTCCGAGGCATTAAATATAAATACCTCTCTTCGTCTACCCGATCACTGCAGCATCTTCCAAGCGGAAGTCACTGCGATCTGGGAGGCTCTCGAATGGCTGAAGATAAATAATATATCTCATAAGAATATATGTATTCTATCGGATAGCCAGGCGGCCCTCAAGGCTCTTAATTCTGTCGTCACAACATCCACGACTCTTCTGAACTGCCGCAGGTCTCTGTGTGAGACTGCCACTCAGTTTGATATAACACTGTGTTGGGTTCCTGGACACAGTGGGATTAGGGGAAACTGTAGGGCAGATGAGCTTGCTAGACAGGGAACCGAAGTGGAAAGGACACCCCACTTAACCCAAATGGGAATGCCCTTAGCCACCTATAAACTAGCTGTGAGAAAAATCAGCTTAGCTCGAGCCGGGCTGAGATGGACCACAGCAACGGTTTGTCGCACTCTTCATGCAATGTGGCCAACTTTAGACGCAAAGCGTTCAAAATCTCTGGTTCAGTTGAACAAAAAGGAGATAAGCCATGTGGTAAGGGTGCTGACTGGTCACTGTCCCTTCGGCCCACACGCCGAAAGATTAGGACTCCCCCACAACGACTTATGTAGAAGTTGTGGTAATGAAGAAGAGGAAGAAACTGTCTCCCATCTTCTCTGTACATGTCCCGCCCTAGCAAGGAAAAGAGGGACTCTACTTGGCTCACCTTTTCTTGACGGATTGAGCGAGCTGCAAAATATTGGTGTCTCTAGACTCTGTCGCTTTATTAAAAGCTCGAAATGGCTTGAAATGGCCTGAACTATGTCCCAATACCAGAATGGCATCACAATGGGCCCAATGGCGTGCCTAAGTGGGCTCCCTGGTGGGGGCAGCCATTTCAACCTAACCTAACCTAACGGAAAACATCACACCCTTTTACATTTAAGCAAAACAAATAATGAAGTTGTTTCTCATGATTCTAATCAACCCGCTACTTATATCGCGCATCCAGTTCAATCTCCGCAGTGCCATCACGCAAACAGTCATGATGCCACGAGGGTCTTACTATCCACAGTGGTCGTAAATGTTTACAACGATAATATGGAAGCCGTCCCGTGTCGCGCGTTATTGGATAGCGGCTCCCAACTAAACTTCGTAACACGATCGACTAAACTTAAGATCATACAACAATGAGGTAAGGGTGACTGGCATATACAATGGGTTATTACAGTCTCAAACATCTGTCGACCTACGTGTAAAATCCCGTATCAACACATTTAATACTAACGTACACTGCACAATATTACCAACGATTACACAAAGATTACCTCAACAATTTATTTCAAAATCAAATTTCAAAATACCTAACAATACAGTTTTAGCCGATCCCAATTTTAATATCCCAGGAGATATTGATCTATTAATTGGCGCAGACATCTTTTGGCGGCTAATGTGCATAGGTCAAATAAGATCAAGTCCCGATCACCCCACCTTGCAAAAAACTCTTTTTGGGTGGGTGGTTGCTGGGCGTTCGTCCTCAATTGTAAGTTCACAATCTACATTAGCAGTTTGCAACCTCGGGATGTATGATGAGTTAAATCAATCCCTCTCCAAGTTCTGGAAACTTGAAAATCTATCAAACAGCTCTAAGCATTCACCCGAAGAAGAAAAATGCATCGAGCATTTTCAAGCACATACCTGCCGCAATCGTGAAGGTCGTTTCATTGTAAGGCTTCCTATAAAGCAAGAAAAACTAACTTTACTTGGAGAATCTTACGAAGCAGCCAAGCGACAATTTTTATCATTGGAAAAACGACTCACGAATAATCCTGACATGCACAGAAGCTACGCAGCCTTTATGCGTCAGTACATAGAATTGAATCACATGCGTGAGCTAAAAAACCCTTGTAAACTATTACCCAGCATCCCAGCGTATTACATGCCTCACCACCCCGTAATTAAAGAAACCAGCAGCACCACTAAATTAAGAGTGGTATTTAACGCGTCATGCAAAACCAATACAGGCATTTCGTTAAATGACATACTAATGACAGGGCCCACTGTTCAACAAGACCTTATTTCCATATTTACGCGTTTTAGAACGTTTGCAGTAGCCCTGGTGGCCGACATAGCCAAGATGTATCGTCAAATACAAGTACACGAAGATGATTTGCCGTTTCAACGCATATTGTGGCGAGATTCTCCTCAACAAAGTTTAAAGATATATGAATTGCTAACCGTAACTTATGGCACTGCCTCTGCATCTTATCAAGCCATTGAATCCCTTAGAACCTTGGCTAAAGAATATTCTTCAGAGTTTCCTAGTGGTAGTGAGGTAATACTACGCGACTTCTACGTCGATGACTTAACGTCTGGTGCAAATTCAATAAGCGAAGCTCAGTCAATTAAGCTTGAAACTTCGGAGATATTACGTCGAGGTGGAATGACATTGCGAAAATGGGCATCCAATACACCCTCACTACGTGATGTGGAAACTACCAATTTCGAAGCCACGTTCTTCGCCAATACTGTATACGAAACCAGAACCTTGGGTATAAATTGGAACTGTAATAGCGACCAAATAAAATTCAGCGGCTGTAACAATATACCCCCGTTGAACACACCCACGAAACGTAGCATATTATCGCGCATTGCCCTTATATATGATCCCTTAGGTTTATTGGGCCCATCTGTAGTAATAGCAAAAATTTTCATGCAAGATCTGTGGCGTCTTAAAGGTAATTGGGATGAATCTCTTCCAATCGACTTACACACTAAGTGGCTGGAATTTGAACGCGAGCTGCCAGATCTCAATCGAATCAGCATACCAAGAGCAGTAGTCAATGCTGATTACATACGCTTGGAAGTTCATGGCTTCTGTGATGCCAGCGAGGCGGCGTATGGGGCATGCTTATACATCCGATGCTCACAACCTGCTGGAGAGCACACCGTAAGGCTATTAATAGCTAAGTCAAGAGTAGCGCCCTTAAAGGTAATTACTATACCAAAATTAGAGTTGTGTGGAGCTTTATTATTAGCTCAACTGATAGAAAAGATTAGAGAATGCTTAACTTGCCACATTCACTCCACCTTTTTATGGACGGACTCCACCATTGTATTGCATTGGTTACAATCTTGCGCCCGTAACTGGACAACGTTTGTTGCCAACAGAGTTGGCCAAATTCAAGAGTTGACTCCTATTAGCCAATGGCGACACGTTAAAAGTGAAGAAAATCCCGCTGATTTGCTATCGAGAGGCGTTATGTCTTCCAATCTACAAAATGAAATGCTTTGCTGGCACGATCCACGATGGCTCTCTTCTGATGAGTCAAACTGGCCAAGGCCATTTGTAACTACACTTAATGAGATACCCGAGAAAAGGGCTAACAGCATATCTTCTAATGTCGCCGTCAATAACAGTGATGAGTTAGAGATATTCACCTATTTTTCAAATTTTAATAAAATTATAAGATACATTTCATGGTGGAGACGTTATTTTTACAATTTAAGAAATGCATCTTCTAAACGAACTGGCCCATTGTTGCTAGTAGAGTTGAATGAAACAAGGAATTTCTTAATAAAAATTGTTCAAAGAGAATCATTTCCCACTGAATTGCGCCTTCTCCAAGGTAATAAGGAAATTCATAAGCAAAGTACGATTAGAAAACTGACTCCTTTCTTAGACGATCAAGGAATATTAAGAGTTGGGGGTAGACTAAAAAATTCTACATTGCCATATAATGTTAGGCATCCCATCTTGTTGCCTAAAAATCATCAGTTTACACGTTTGTTCATTCAGTACGAACATGAGAGGCATTTTCATGCTGGCCCACAGGGCACATTAGCCGCTGTACGCCAAACATTTTGGCCTTGTTCTGGCCAAGCTGCTGTGCGCAGAGTCACCAGGCAATGCGTGACCTGCACTCGTTACTCACCAAGAAACAAACCTACTTTGATGGGCGAATTACCATCTTCTCGTGTAGAGATCCCCGCCCGTCCCTTCATCAATACAGGTCTTGATTATGGGGGACCGTTTTACCATCAAGTGGGTTCGAGAAGAACGTCCAAGCTTGCCAAGTGTTACATTTGTATATTCCTTTGCTTCGCCTCCAAGGCCGTTCACATTGAGCTTGCTTGTGATCTCTCCACTGAGGCTTTTCTTAACGCCTTTAAGCGATTTGTAGCTCGCCGCGGACTGCCGTATAACGTATATTCAGACAACGGCACAAATTTCGTTGGCGCCCTAATGAACTCTCAGAATTGTACCATCTTTTACGCGATGACGAATTTCAACACAAAATAACCAAGTTTGCCAGCAATGAAAGAATCAATTGGCACTTTATTCCGCCTCACGCTCCGCATCAAGGCGGTTTGTGGGAAGCTGCCATCAAGTCAGCTAAGAGACATCTACTACACGTTATGCAGAATATGACGCTCAGATTCGAAGAATTACAAACCCTGATAGTTCAAGTAGAAGCTATACTCAATTCTAGGCCAATTACTCCCATTTCAAGTGATGCCAACGATTTCGCGCCACTAACTCCGGGCCATTTTTTAATTGGAGATGCTCTAACTTCGTACCCTGAACCTTCCCTCGAAAATTCATCGTCCAATCGGCTTTCACGATGGAAACTGGTTGAACGGCTTAGACAGTCCTTTTGGCGACGTTGGGTTAAGGAATACTTGCATAAATGTCAAGAGCGTTCTAAATGGTTATTTAAAGATGTGTCATTTCAAATAGGACAAATAGTGCTTATGCACGAGGACAATTCACCACCTCTCACCTGGCTAATGGGACGTATTGAGCTTTTACATCCGGGTAAGGACGGGATCGTTCGTACCGTAACCTTACGCACGAGCAAGGGTACTTATACCCGTCCTACAAACAAAATCTACTTGTTGCCGATAGATTCGAATGAAAGTAATGTTTAAATACCTTATCTGTCCTTATGCATGCTTAATTTGATCATTGAAGAGAGTAAATAGAATCC
The DNA here is from genome assembly GCA_949987705.1 of Thereva unica. Classification (NCBI taxonomy): domain Eukaryota; kingdom Metazoa; phylum Arthropoda; class Insecta; order Diptera; family Therevidae; genus Thereva; species Thereva unica. The sequence continues at coordinate 9,645 of CATLJY010000671.1, forward strand.
AACTGGTTTGCTTCATTATTCCGGGAGCGCATTTATTTTATTGTTTGTAGAAGAATAGTAGTTGATTGAAACATGGAAAATGTATTATTCTGTAACCATATTTAAACTTATTGCATTCATTGTAAGTCATACTTGTATTTATTTTATGTTCTTTATTTGAAAGTTACTCTTTCAAGGGGGTCGGCATGTTTGATCGCGTTTACTCCGACACCCCCCTCTCTTTTTATTGTAAGCGGTTTCTCTCCTGAGTCTCCGTCAGCAACTCACTTGTAGAGTGGCATTGGAGCGAAGCACAGCTCATGTACAGTTTGTAATCAAGAATTTCATTAAAGTATAATTTTGTTTAGTCTTGATAAAGACGTAGTTTTATTTATATTTATCGCTGTTCGAATCGTGCCGGTGAGAACGAATATTTTGGACGGGATTTGCATATAGCAAATCGAGGTGTCAACAAGCGCACATGCGCATGAACGATTTCTAAAAATAACAAAGGTTGTTAACAACTTACAGTTCTTACGCGGCGAGATATTTCTGTAGTTCATATTATCTAAATAATGTTGAATAAACTTCCAAAATTACCTCAAAAAGGTAAATGAATCACGTCGCAAGATTTCGCGCTTTTCTATCATCAATCTCCCTATTTCGATATTTCTATAATTATTGTCATTATTATATTGTTATTTTGTTTTTAATTTTGCTTAAGCTTTTTTTTTTAAAAATTGAAATTATTTTCAACAAAAGAAGCGAAATCAATTATTACGTAACAAATCGTTTGTTTTTTTATATTAGGTGCAACAAAAAAATCTGGGGCCTGTATTAAACAAGATTTAAAGGTTGTTAATTACTTATTGAGTTCGGCTTTATACTCAGAACATCATTAGGTCCATGGCGGCCTCCTCAGGAGGGTCGGTTACCATTCTCTTCAGAACCCTTTCGACATGGGTATCAAATGAAAGGGTATGATAAGTAGAATACCATAACCAATATAGTATGCTCAACATTTCGTTTGGTCCATGGCGGCCATCTCAAGAGGACGGATTAACATTTCTTTCAGAACCCCCTAGACATGGGTATCAAACGAAAGGCCATCAAAAGTATAGCAATAAGCTATGTCTTTAGATCCATGGCGACCTCCTCAGGAGGGCCGGTTACCATTCTCTTCAGAACACTTTCGACATGGGTATAAAATGAAAGGGTATGATAAGTAAAACACCATAAGCAATACAATATACTCAGAACATCATTAGGTCCATGGCGGCCTCCTCAGGAGGGTGGGTTATCATTCTCTTCAGAACCCTTTCGACATGGGTATCGAATGAAAGGGTATGATAAGTAGAATACCATAACCAATATAGTATGCTCAATATTTCGTTTGGTCCATGGCGGCCATCTCAAGAGGACGGATTAACATTTCTTTCAGAACCCCCTCGACATGGGTATCAAACGAAAGGCCATCATAAGTAATGCAATAAGCTATGTCTTTAGATCCATGGCCACCTCCTCAGGAGGGCCGGATACCATTCTCTTCAGAACCCTTTCGACATAGGTATCAAATGAAAGGGTATGATAAGTAAAACACCATAAGCAATACAATATACTCAGAACATCATTAGGTCCATGGCGGCCTCCTCAGGAGGGTCGGTTATCATTCTCTTCAGAACCCTTTCGACATGGGTATCAAATGAAAGGGTATGATAAGTAGAATACCATAACCAATATAGTATGCTCAACATTTCGTTTGGTCCATGGCGGCCATCTCATGAGGACGGATTAACATTTCTTTCAGAACCCCCTAGACATGGGTATCAAACGAAAGGCCATCAAAAGTATTGCAATAAGCTATGTCTTTAGATCCATGGCGACCTCCTCAGGAGGGCCGGTTACCATTCTCTTCAGAACACTTTCGACATGGGTATAAAATGAAAGGGTATGATAAGTAAAACACCATAAGCAATACAATATACTCAGAACATCATTACGTCCATGGCGGCCTCCTCAGGAGGGTGGGTTATCATTCTCTTCAGAACCCTTTCGACATGGGTATCGAATGAAAGGGTATGATAAGTAGAATACCATAACCAATATAGCATGCTCAATATTTCGTTTGGTCCATGGCGACCATCTCAAGAGGACGGATTAACATTTTTTTCAGAACCCCCTCGACGTGGGTATCAAACGAAAGGCCATCATAAGTAATGCAATAAGCTATGTCTTTAGATCCATGGCCACCTCCTCAGGAGGGCCGGATACCATTCTCTTCAGAACCCTTTCGACATAGGTATCAAATGAAAGGGTATGATAAGTAAAACGCCATAAGCAATACAATATACTCAGAACATCATTAGGTCCATGGCGGCCTCCTCAGGAAGGTCGGTTACCATTCTCTTCAGAACCTTTTCGACATGGGTATCAAATGAAAGGGTATGATAAGTAGAATACCATAAACAATATAGTATGCTCAATATTTCGTTTGGTCCATGGCGGCCATTCCAAGAGGACGGATTAACATTTTCTTCAGAACCCCCTCGACATGGGTACCAAACGAAAAGGCATCATAAGTAATGCAATAAGCTATGTCTTTAGATCCATGGCCACCTCCTCAGGAGGGCCGGTTACCATTCTCTTCAGAACCCTTTCGACATAGGTATCAAATGAAAGGGTATGATAAGTAAAACACCATAAGCAATACAATATACTCAGAACATCATTAGGTCCATAGCGGCCTCCTCAGGAGGGTGGGTTACCATTCTCTTCAGAACCCTTTCGACATGGGTATCGAATGAAAGGGTATGATAAGTAGAATACCATAACCAATATAGTATGCTCAATATTTCGTTTGGTCCATGGCGGCCATTCCAAGAGGACGGATTAACATTTTCTTCACAACCCCCTCGACATGGGTATCAAACGAAAAGGCATCATAAGTAATGCAATAAGCTATGTCTTTAGATCCATGGCCACCTCCTCAGGAGGGCCGGTTACCATTCTCTTCAGAACACTTTCGACTTGGGTATCAAATGAAAGGGTATGATAAGTAAAACACCATAAGCAATACAATATACTCAGAACATCATTAGGTCCATAGCGGCCTCCTCAGGAGGGTGGGTTACCATTCTCTTCAGAACCCTTTCGACATGGGTATCGAATGAAAGGGTATGATAAGTAGAATACCATAACCAATATAGTATGCTCAATATTTCGTTTGGTCCATGGCGGCCATCTCAAGAGGACGGATTAACATTTCTTTCAGAACCCCCTCGACATGGGTATCAAACGAAAGGCCATCAAAAGTAATGCAATAAGCTATGTCTTTAGATCCATGGCGACCTCCTCAGGGGGGCCGGTTACCATTCTCTTCAGAACACTTTCGACATGGGTATAAAATGAAAGGGTATGATAAGTAAAACACCATAAGCAATACAATATACTCAGAACATCATTAGGTCCATGGCGGCCTCCTCAGGAGGGTGGGTTACCATTCTCTTCAGAGCTCTTTCGACATGGGTATCAAATGAAAGGGTATGATAATTAGAAAACAATAAGCAATATAGTATACTCAATATTTGGTTTGGTCCATGGCGGCCATCTCAAGAGGACGGATTAACATTTTCTTCACAACCCCCTCGACATGGGTATCAAACGAAATCAAACGAAAGGGCATCAAAAGTAATGCAATAAACTATGTCTTTAGATCCATGGCCACCTCCTCAGGAGGGCCGGTTACCATTCTCTTCAGAACCCTTTCGACATGGGTATCAAATGAAAGGGTATGATAACTAAAACACCATAAGCAATACAATATACTCAGAACATCATTAGGTCCATGGCGGCCTCCTCAGGAGGGTCGGTTACCATTCTCTTCAGAACCCTTTCGACATGGGTATCAAATGAAAGGGTATGATAAGTAGAATACCATAACCAATACAGTATGCTCAACATTTCGTTTGGTCCATGGCGGCCATCTCAAGAGGACGGATTAACATTTCTTTCAGAACCCCCTAGACATGGGTATCAAACGAAAGGCCATCAAAAGTATTGCAATAAGCTATGTCTTTAGATCCATGGCGACCTCCTTAGGAGGGCCGGTTACCATTCTCTTCAGAACACTTTCGACATGGGTATAAAATGAAAGGGTATGATAAGTAAAACACCATAAGCAATACAATATACTCAGAACATCATTAGGTCCATGGCGGCCTCCTCAGGAGGGTGGGTTATCATTCTCTTCAGAACCCTTTCGACATGGGTATCGAATGAAAGGGTATGATAAGTAGAATACCATAACCAATATAGTATGCTCAATATTTCGTTTGGTCCATGGCGGCCATCTCAAGAGGACGGATTAACATTTCTTTCAGAACCCCCTCGACATGGGTATCAAACGAAAGGCCATCATAAGTAATGCAATAAGCTATGTCTTTAGATCCATGGCCACCTCCTCAGGAGGGCCGGTTACCATTCTCTTCAGAACACTTTCGACTTGGGTATCAAATGAAAGGGTATGATAAGTAAAACACCATAAGCAATACAATATACTCAGAACATCATTAGGTCCATAGCGGCCTCCTCAGGAGGGTGGGTTACCATTCTCTTCAGAACCCTTTCGACATGGGTATCGAATGAAAGGGTATGATAAGTAGAATACCATAACCAATATAGTATGCTCAATATTTCGTTTGGTCCATGGCGGCCATCTCAAGAGGACGGATTAACATTTCTTTCAGAACCCCCTCGACATGGGTATCAAACGAAAGGCCATCAAAAGTAATGCAATAAGCTATGTCTTTAGATCCATGGCGACCTCCTCAGGAGGGCCGGTTACCATTCTCTTCAGAACACTTTCGACATGGGTATAAAATGAAAGGGTATGATAAGTAAAACACCATAAGCAATACAATATACTCAGAACATCAATACGTCCATGGCGGCCTCCTCAGGAGGGTGGGTTATCATTCTCTTCAGAACCCTTTCGACATGGGTATCGAATGAAAGGGTATGATAAGTAGAATACCATAACCAATATAGTATGCTCAATATTTCGTTTGGTCCATGGCGACCATCTCAAGAGGACGGATTAACATTTTTTTCAGAACCCCCTCTGTTCCGGCGACACTGAAAATAAACAACAAGCAAAAAGGCAATATATAAATAAAACCACAAAATTCACTATTTTCTTCACTTTATTTTTAAAAATCAAAAACCTGCAAAAAAAACCCTGAAAACGAAATAAAATCAAAAAAGGAGTAATAAATAAAAACACAAGTTTTTCAATATTTTAATTTTATTGGAAATAAACAAACAAACTAATTACATGGATCTACAAAATCTACAAAAAACACACACGTTAAGGGACAGCACTAAACAACAAAAAACAACAAGAAATTCGTACCTGCAAATAGAAACGAATTATTAAATATAAATATTAAATTTTTACCTGTTTTTAAAACCAAAAACCCATCAGAAAATCCATCCACGAAGATGCCGAAATGCCGTCGGCAAATCACAGTCTGTAAACAAAAAAGTATTAATTAAAAATCCAAAACAAGTCCCACAAAAGTACTCACCTGACAACCCCAATATGATGGTCGCGGGCTCCACCTCCTCGTCCATCCCCACTAGAAAACCTAAAAATATTAACTAAAATTAGTAAATAAACTAAAATTAGAAGAAAACACTTACCATGTAAAAAGCCTCCATTTGACAGCCGTAAGATAAACAAGAACAGCTGATCGGACATCGCACCCCGATCTAGTACATAAACCCGAAATTATGTACTTCGAGAACGAAGCCCCCTACTACAGAATAGCCTCAACCATTATTCGAGTAGAAATAAATACCGACGCACAGACGGCGTTAAATCAGATTGCTTTTAATCTTTCTAGAGTCTTGAACTAGAAGATAAAATCTGTATTGAGGTTTTAGCAATAAAGCAATTTCAAAGCCTAAGTATCGAACTTAGCATTCTGGAAAGACAGAATTGAGGTCTTTTCCCAGTAAAGCCCGAATTAAAGACAGTTTTGAAGTCTTTAATACAGCAGTAACTTAATCACCAAAATTGATTTCAGCAGTTACTCTAACCAACCACAGAGGGACGAATTTGCGAATTTGAAACAAGGCAAAGCAGTCCAGCAAGCAGCAACCAGGGCAGCAAACACAACCAGGCAGCAAGCAGCAAGCAAATCCCAAGCGATTTCCAAGAAACGAAACCAGAGTGCAGCAACACAAAGGTTATTCCTGGCTGTTCTAATTGCAGAACACATCAGGCGAAACATCAATCGTCATCTGACCGATAGGTGGCGTTATCAATTAAGCTATCAGAGCAAGCAATATTTTGGTAATTCTTATTTACAAACCAAATAAAGAATAATTTTACGAATTTACTAATAATAAATCACGAATTAAATAACGAATTTAAAATTGAATTGTAATATTTTGGCAATTTGTTGAATTTTTACTGAATTTATATTTGAAAAAATCTAATAATTAATTGCGAATAAATAGTAATTTGGTTATTGGAAAAAGTTATCTTTTTATTGAATCACACCCTTCCGGCACCTTTTTATTGAGTCAGAAATTAAATTGCTAATTCTGAACACCCTCGACGTGGGTATCAAACGAAAGGCCATCATAAGTAATGCAATAAGCTATGTCTTTAGATCCATGGCCACCTCCTCAGGAGGGCCGGATACCATTCTCTTCAGAACCCTTTCGACATAGGTATCAAATGAAAGGGTATGATAAGTAAAACACCATAAGCAATACAATATACTCAGAACATCATTAGGTCCATGGCGGCCTCCTCAGGAGGGTCGGTTACCATTCTCTTCAGAACCCTTTCGACATGGGTATCAAATGAAAGGGTATGATAAGTAGAATACCATAAACAATATAGTATGCTCAATATTTCGTTTGGTCCATGGCGGCCATTCCAAGAGGACGGATTAACATTTTCTTCAGAACCCCCTCGACATGGGTATCAAACGAAAAGGCATCATAAGTAATGCAATAAGCTATGTCTTTAGATCCATGGCCACCTCCTCAGGAGGACCGGTTACCATTCTCTTCAGAACCCTTTCGACATAGGTATCAAATGAAAGGGTATGATAAGTAAAACACCATAAGCAATACAATATACTCAGAACATCATTAGGTCCATAGCGGCCTCCTCAGGAGGGTGGGTTACCATTCTCTTCAGAACCCTTTCGACATGGGTATCGAATTAAAGGGTATGATAAGTAGAATACCATAACCAATATAGTATGCTCAATATTTCGTTTGGTCCATGGCGGCCATTCCAAGAGGACGGATTAACATTTTCTTCACAACCCCCTCGACATGGGTATCAAACGAAAAGGCATCATAAGTAATGCAATAAGCTATGTCTTTAGATCCATGGCCACCTCCTCAGGAGGGCCGGTTACCATTCTCTTCAGAACACTTTCGACATGGGTATCAAATGAAAGGGTATGATAAGTAAAACACCATAAGCAATACAATATACTCAGAACATCATTAGGTCCATAGCGGCCTCCTCAGGAGGGTGGGTTTCCATTCTCTTCAGAACCCTTTCGACATGGGTATCGAATGAAAGGGTATGATAAGTAGAATACCATAACCAATATAGTATGCTCATTATTTCGTTTGGCCCATGGCGGCCATCTCAAGAGGACGGATTAACATTTCTTTCAGAACCCCCTCGACATGGGTATCAAACGAAAGGCCATCAAAAGTATTGCAATAAGCTATGTCTTTAGATCCATGGCGACCTCCTCAGGGGGGCCGGTTACCATTCTCTTCAGAACACTTTCGCCATGGGTATAAAATGAAAGGGTATGATAAGTAAAACACCATAAGCAATACAATATACTCAGAACATCATTAGGTCCATGGCGGCCTCCTCAGGAGGGTGGGTTACCATTCGCTTCAGAACCCTTTCGACATGGGTATCAAATGAAAGGGTATGATAAGTAGAATACCATAAACAATATAGTATGCTCAATATTTCGTTTGGTCCATGGCGACCATCTCAAGAGGACGGATTAACATTTTTTTCAGAACCCCCTCTGTTCCGGCGACACTGAAAATAAACAACAAGCAAAAAGGCAATATATAAATAAAACCACAAAATTCACTATTTTCTTCACTTTATTTTTAAAAATCAAAAACCTGCAAAAAAAACCCTGAAAACGAAATAAAATCAAAAAAGGAGTAATAAATAAAAACACAAGTTTTTCAATATTTTAATTTTATTGGAAATAAACAAACAAACTAATTACATGGATCTACAAAATCTACAAAAAACACACACGTTAAGGGACAGCACTAAACAACAAAAAACAAC
>CATLJY010000672.1:0-36689 GCA_949987705.1 Thereva unica
GGATGTATTTGATGAATATAACTTAATTTCGACGAATAAAGTGAATTTAAGTTATTTTGGATGTATTTGATGAATATAACTTAATTTCGATGAATAAAGTGAATTTAAGTTATTTTCGATGTATTTGATGAATATAACTTAATTTCGATGAATAAAGTGAATTTAAGTTATTTTCGATGTATTTGATGAATATAACTTAATTTCGATGAATAAAGTGAATCTAAGTTATTTTGGATGTATTTGATGAATATAACTTAATTTCGATGAATAAAGTGAATCTAACTTATTTTCGATGTATTTGATGAATATAACTTAATTTCGACGAATAAAGTGAATCTAAGTTATTTTCGATGTATTTGATGAATATAACTTAATTTCGACGAATAAAGTGAATTTAAGTTATTTTGGATGTATTTGATGAATATAACTTAATTTCGACAAATAAAGTGAATTTAAGTTATTTTCGATGTATTTGATGAATATAACTTAATTTCGATGAATAAAGTGAATTTAAGTTATTTTCGATGTATTTGATGAATATAACTTAATTTCGATGAATAAAGTGAATCTAAGTTATTTTGGAAGTATTTGACGAATATAACTTAATTTCGATGAATAAAGTGAATCTAAGTTATTTTCGATGTATTTGATGAATATAACTTAATTTCGACGAATAAAGTGAATCTAAGTTATTTTCGATGTATTTGATGAATATAACTTAATTTCGATGAATAAAGTGAATCTAAGTTATTTTCGATGTATTTGATGAATATAACTTAATTTCGACGAATAAAGTGAATTTAAGTTATTTTGGATGTATTTGATGAGTATAACTTAATTTCGATGAATAAAGTGAATCTAAGTTATTTTCGATGTATTTGATGAATATAACTTAATTTCGATGAATAAAGTGAATCTAAGTTATTTTTTATGTATTTGATGAATATAACTTAATTTCGATGAATAAAGTGAATCTAAGTTATTTTCGATGTATTTGATGAATATAACTTAATTTCGACGAATAAAGTGAATTTAAGTTATTTTGGATGTATTTGATGAATATAACTTAATTTCGACGAATAAAGTGAATTTAAGTTATTTTCGATGTATTTGATGAATATAACTTAATTTCGATGAATAAAGTGAATTTAAGTTATTTTCGATGTATTTGATGAATATAACTTAATTTCGATAAATAAAGTGAATTTAAGTTATTTTCGATGTATTTGATGAATATAACTTAATTTCGATGAATAAAGTGAATCTAAGTTATTTTGGATGTATTTGATGAATATAACTTAATTTCGATGTATAAAGTGAATCTAATTTATTTTCGATGTATTTGATGAATATAACTTAATTTCGACGAATAAAGTGAATCTAAGTTATTTTCGATGTATTTGATGAATATAACTTAATTTCGATGAATAAAGTGAATCTAAGTTATTTTCGATGTATTTGATGAATATAACTTAATTTCGACGAATAAAGTGAATTTAAGTTATTTTGGATGTATTTGATGAATATAACTTAATTTCGATGAATAAAGTGAATCTAAGTTATTTTCGATGTATTTGATGAATATAACTTAATTTCGATGAATAAAGTGAATCTAAGTTATTTTGGATGTATTTGATGAATATAACTTAATTTCGATGAATAAAGTGAATCTAAGCTATTTTCGATGTATTTGATGAATATAACTTAATTTCGACGAATAAAGTGAATTTAAGTTATTTTGGATGTATTTGATGAATATAACTTAATTTCGACGAATAAAGTGAATTTAAGTTATTTTCGATGTATTTAATGAATATAACTTAATTTCGATGAATAAAGTGAATCTAAGTTATTTTCGATGTATTTGATGAATATAACTTAATTTCGATGAATAAAGTGAATTTAAGTTATTTTGGATGTATTTGATGAATATAATCGACGAATAAAGTGAATTTAAGTTATTTTGGATGTATTTGATGAATATAACTTAATTTCGATGAATAAAGTGAATCTAAGTTATTTTCGATGTATTTGATGAATATAACTTAATTTCGATGAATAAAGTGAATCTAAGTTATTTTCGATGTATTTGATTAATATAACTTAATTTCGACGAATAAAGTGAATTTAAGTTATTTTCGATGTATTTGATGAATATAACTTAATTTCGATGAATAAAGTGAATCTAAGTTATTTTGGATGTATTTGATGAATATAACTTAATTTCGATGAATAAAGTGAATCTAAGTTATTTTCGATGTATTTGATGAATATAACTTAATTTCGACGAATAAAGTGAATTTAAGTTATTTTGGATGTATTTGATTAATATAACTTAATTTCGATGAATAAAGTGAATTTAAGTTATTTTGGATGTATTTGATGAATATAACTTAATTTCGATGAATAAAGTGAATTTAAGTTATTTTGGATGTATTTGATGAATATAACTTAATTTCGACGAATAAAGTGAATTTAAGTTATTTTGGAGGTATTTGATTAATATAACTTAATTTCGATGAATAAAGTGAATTTAAGTTATTTTCGATGTATTTGATGAATATAACTTAATTTCGATGAATAAAGTGAATTTAAGTTATTTTGGATGTATTTGATGAATATAACTTAATTTCGATGAATAAAGTGAATCTAAGTTATTTTGGATGTATTTGATGAATATAACTTAATTTCGATGAATAAAGTGAATCTAAGTTATTTTCGATGTATTTGATGAATATAACTTAATTTCGATGAATAAAGTGAATCTAAGTTATTTTCGATGTATTTGATGAATATAACTTAATTTCGAAGAATAAAGTGAATCTAAGTTATTTTGGATGTATTTGATGAATATAACTTAATTTCGACGAATAAAGTGAATTTAAGTTATTTTCGATGTATTTGATGAATATAACTTAATTTCGATGAATAAAGTGAATCTAAGTTATTTTGGATGTATTTGATGAATATAACTTAATTTCGACGAATAAAGTGAATTTAAGTTATTTTGGATGTATTTGATGAATATAACTTAATTTCGACGAATAAAGTGAATTGAAGTTATTTTCGATGTATTTGATTAATATAATTTAATTTCGATGAATAAAGTGAAATTAAGTTATTTTCGATGTATTTGATGAATATAACTTAATTTCGACGAATAAAGTGAATCTAAGTTATTTTCGATGTATTTGATGAATATAACTTAATTTCGATGAATAAAGTGAATCTAAGTTATTTTCGATGTATTTGATAAATATAACTTAATTTCGACGAATAAAGTGAATTTAAGTTATTTTGGATGTATTTGATTAATATAACTTAATTTCGATGAATAAAGTGAATTTAAGTTATTTTCGATGTATTTGATGAATATAACTTAATTTCGATGAATAAAGTGAATTTAAGTTATTTTGGATGTATTTGATGAATATAACTTAATTTCGACGAATAAAGTGAATCTAAGTTATTTTCGATGTATTTGATGAATATAACTTAATTTCGATGAATAAAGTGAATCTAAGTTATTTTCGATGTATTTGATGAATATAACTTAATTTCGACGAATAAAGTGAATTTAAGTTATTTTGGATGTATTTGATGAATATAACTTAATTTCAACGAATAAAGTGAATTTAAGTTATTTTCGATGGATTTGATGAATATAACTTAATTTCGACGAATAAAGTGAATTTAAGTTATTTTCGATGTATTTGATGAATATAACTTAATTTCGACGAATAAAGTGAATTTAAGTTATTTTCGATGTATTTGATGAATATAACTTAATTTCGACGAATAAAGTGAATTTAAGTTATTTTCGATGTATTTGATGAATATAACTTAATTTCGATGAATAAAGTGAATTTAAGTTATTTTGGATGTATTTGATGAATATTACTTAATTTCGACGAATAAAGTGAATTTAAGTTATTTTGGATGTATTTGATGAACATAACTTAATTTCGATGAATAAAGTGAATCTAAGTTATTTTCGATGTATTTGATGAATATAACTTAATTTCGACGAATAAAATGAATTTAAGTTATTTTGGATGTATTTGATGAATATAACTTAATTTCGACGAATAAAGTGAATTTAAGTTATTTTGGATGTATTTGATGAATATAACTTAATTTCGATGAATAAAGTGAATCTAAGTTATTTTCGATGTATTTGATGAATATAACTTAATTTCGACGAATAAAGTGAATTTAAGTTATTTTGGATGTATTTGATGAATATAACTTAATTTCGACGAATAAAGTGAATTTAAGTTATTTTGGATGTATTTGATGAATATAACTTAATTTCGACGAATAAAGTGAATTTAAGTTATTTTGGATGTATTTGATAAATATAACTTAATTTCGATGAATAAAGTGAATCTAAGTTATTTTCGATGTATTTGATGAATATAACTTAATTTCGACGAATAAAGTGAATTTAAGTTATTTTGGATGTATTTGATGAATATAACTTAATTTCGATGAATAAAGTGAATCTAAGTTATTTTCGATGTATTTGATGAATATAACTTAATTTCGACGAATAAAGTGAATTTAAGTTATTTTGGATGTATTTGATGAATATAACTTAATTTCGATGAATAAAGTGAATCTAAGTTATTTTCGATGTATTTGATGAATATAACTTAATTTCGATGAATAAAGTGAATCTAAGTTATTTTGGATGTATTTGATTAATATAACTTAATTTCGATGAATAAAGTGAATCTAAGGTATTTTCGATGTATTTGATGAATATAACTTAATTTCGACGAATAAAGTGAATTTAAGTTATTTTCGATGTATTTAATGAATATAACTTAATTTCGACGAATAAAGTGAATTTAAGTTATTTTGGATGTATTTGATGAATATAACTTAATTTCGATGAATAAAGTGAATTTAAGTTATTTTCGATGTATTTGATGAATATAACTTAATTTCGACGAATAAAGTGAATTTAAGTTATTTTCGATGTATTTGATGAATATAACTTAATTTCGACGAATAAAGTGAATTTAAGTTATTTTGGATGTATTTGATGAATATAACTTAATTTCGATGAATAAAGTGAATTTAAGTTATTTTGGATGTATTTGATGAATATAACTTAATTTCGATGAATAAAGTGAATCTAAGTTATTTTCGATGTATTTGATGAATATAACTTAATTTCGATGAATAAGGTGAATCTAAGTTATTTTCGATGTATTTGATTAATATAACTTAATTTCGATGAATAAAGTGAATCTAAGTTATTTTCGATGTATTTGATGAATATACACTCACTCAAAAATGTGTTGCAATGTTTTGAAAATTCAATTATTTGTCCTATCCTATTCACACAAGGATCGGAAGATGTATGAATGGGATAATGTAGTTTTTACTAAAAACTACATTATCCCAGTCATCCTGCGCCCAATATTTGTGTAATAAGTCAAGGAGAAATAATTGAATTTTCAAAACATTGCAACACATTTTTGAGTGAGTGTAACTTAATTTCGATGAATAAAGTCAATCTAAGTTATTTTGGATGTATTTGATGAATATAACTTAATTTCGACGAATAAAGTGAATTTAAGTTATTTTGGATGTATTTGATGAATATAGCTTAATTTCGATGAATAAAGTGAATCTAAGTTATTTCGGATGTATTTGATTAATATAACTTAATTTCGATGAATAAAGTGAATCTAAGTTATTTTCGATGTATTTGATGAATATAACTTAATTTCGATGAATAAAGTGAATTTAAGTTATTTTCGATGTATTTGATGAATATAACTTAATTTCGATGAATAAAGTGAATTTAAGTTATTTTGGTTGTATTTGATGAATATAACTTAATTTCGACGAATAAAGTGAATTAAAGTTATTTTGGATGTATTTGATGAATATAACTTAATTTCGACGAATAAAGTGAATTTAAGTTATTTTGGATGTATTTGATGAATATAACTTAATTTCGATGAATAAAGTGAATCTAAGTTATTTTCGATGTATTTGATGAATATAACTTAATTTCGACGAATAAAGTGAATTTAAGTTATTTTGGATGTATTTGATGAATATAACTTAATTTCGACGAATAAAGTGAATTTAAGTTATTTTGGATGTATTTGATGAATATAACTTAATTTCGACGAATAAAGTGAATTTAAGTTATTTTGGATGTATTTGATGAATATAACTTAATTTCGATGAATAAAGTGAATTTAAGTTATTTTCGATGTATTTGATGAATATAACTTAATTTCGACGAATAAAGTGAATTTAAGTTATTTTGGATGTATTTGATGAATATAACTTAATTTCGATGAATAAAGTGAATCTAAGTTATTTTCGATGTATTTGATGAATATAACTTAATTTCGACGAATAAAGTGAATTTAAGTTATTTTGGATGTATTTGATGAATATAACTTAATTTCGATGAATAAAGTGAATCTAAGTTATTTTCGATGTATTTGATGAATATAACTTAATTTCGATGAATAAAGTGAATCTAAGTTATTTTGGATGTATTTGATTAATATAACTTAATTTCGATGAATAAAGTGAATCTAAGTTATTTTCGATGTATTTATGAATATAACTTAATTTCGACGAATAAAGTGAATTTAAGTTATTTTCGATGTATTTGATGAATATAACTTAATTTCGACGAATAAAGTGAATTTAAGTTATTTTGGATGTATTTGATGAATATAACTTAATTTCGATGAATAAAGTGAATTTAAGTTATTTTCGATGTATTTGATGAATATATATATATATATATGAATATATACATTTTTCCAATAAGGGGCCATTCTTATTTGCCAAATGATCAAGACTTCAGCTTGATTGAAAAGCAAAAAAGAATAAACACTGCAGAAGTGCAGAAAGATTGGGATGATCTGATAAAAATATCTCGAACAAACCCGTCTCCATTTGAAGTTGTCAACATAAAGCAAAGTGATTTACTAAACATTGGAAAAACTCTACAGCCTTATTTTCTGAAACAGTCTCGGCCACCTATGAAAATAAAAGGAATAAGAATGCTGAAAATAAAACAAAGTGATACTAAAAATGTACTTGTTAGAGACAGTTATTGTGGGCCATGGCAAAGTATATGTATACGTAACAATAAAAATATATCTGAAGATCTAACGTTCGAACTCTCCAATGAAAATCCAATTCCATTAAAAGCTGGAAAACTGGCTGATATACAAAAACTAGCAAGTTTTTTGAAGGTACCTGAAAATACTACCTATTATAAAGGGTTGACACTCGAGAACACATCAGCTTCTGTCGATACTGACAGTGATGATAACAGCAGCGGGGAAGAAGATAATAATACTAAAAATAAATAAATATATTCTTGATGGTTGTAAATTAGTTTGTAAGGATTAAAGATTAAAAAATACTGTCTAATAATGTTGTGTTATTTTCATCTTTACTTAGAATACTATGGGTTTTTCCCACAAAAACAACCAGTGTCACTTAGGGGTCTACTTTGGCTACATTTTTTAGAATGACCTAAGTTACTTCCTAATTTCATTTATGCATAATACCATCCCTAATATCTCTAACTTGCTTAAGGTACTAGTGTGGTCTACATATTTTTAATTATGATAGTGGTAGAATGTTTTTTATCTCTCCTGTAAAATTGCAATTTTGGACAAAGGTTGTTTTTGGAATCAACGCCTCAACTTAATTTCGACGAATAATGTGAATTTAAGTTATTTTCGATGTATTTGATGAATATAACTTAATTTCGACGAATAAAGTGAATTTAAGTTATTCTGGATGTATTTGATGAATATAACTTAATTTCGATGAATAAAGTGAATTTAAGTTATTTTGGATGTATTTGATGAATATAACTTAATTTCGATGAATAAAGTGAATCTAAGTTATTTTCGATGTATTTGATGAATATAACTTAATTTCGATGAATAAAGTGAATCTAAGTTATTTTCGATGTATTTGATTAATATAACTTAATTTCGATGAATAAAGTGAATCTAAGTTATTTTCGATGTATTTGATGAATATAACTTAATTTCGATGAATAAAGTCAATCTAAGTTATTTTGGATGTATTTGATGAATATAACTTAATTTCGATGAATAAAGTGAATTTAAGTTATTTTGGATGTATTTGATGAATATAACTTAATTTCGACGAATAAAGTGAATTTAAGTTATTTTGGATGTATTTGATGAATATAACTTAATTTCGATGAATAAAGTGAATCTAAGTTATTTCGGATGTATTTGATTAATATAACTTAATTTCGATGAATAAAGTGAATCTAAGTTATTTTCGATGTATTTGATGAATATAACTTAATTTCGATGAATAAAGTGAATTTAAGTTATTTTCGATGTATTTGATGAATATAACTTAATTTCGATGAATAAAGTGAATTTAAGTTATTTTGGATGTATTTGATGAATATAACTTAATTTCGATGAATAAAGTGATCAGCAAACACTGATCGAAGAAGAAATGCAAAAACGTCGACTACGGTGGTTTGGACATGTTTGCCGAATGGATGATAACCGCTTGCCACGTAAACTTCTCTGGCGAGACCGTCCTGCTGACTGGAGAATACAGCGATCGGCACCGAAGAAAACCTGGTTGAAGAACATCGAGGGTGACTTAAAGAATCAACGATTATCAGTTACCGAGGCTCGAGACACCGCCAAAACCCGAGAAGAATGGAAGCGAATCGTGAATAGAGTTCGGGACCCAGCGGCACCGACAGCAGCGTATCCGTTGCGGGGACGTCCCGCTCGGACCGCCAGCTAACGGATCAAAGAAGAAGAAGAAGAAAGTGAATTTAAGTTATTTTGGATGTATTTGATGAATATAACTTAATTTCGATGAATAAAGTGAATTTAAGTTATTTTGGATGTATTTGATGAATATAACTTAATTTCGATGAATAAAGTGAATTTAAGTTATTTTGGATGTATTTGATGAATATAACTTAATTTCGACGAATAAAGTGAATTTAAGTTATTTTGGATGTATTTGATGAATATAACTTAATTTCGATGAATAAAGTGAATTTAAGTTACTTTCGATGTATTTGATGAATATAACTTAATTTCGACGAATAAAGTGAATTTAAGTTATTTTCGATGTATTTGATGAATATAACTTAATTTCGATGAATAAAGTGAATCTAAGTTATTTTGGATGTATTTGATTAATATAACTTAATTTCGACGAATAAAGTGAATTTAAGTTATTTTCGATGTATTTGATGAATATAACTTAATTTCGATGAATAAAGTGAATTTAAGTTATTTTGGATGTATTTGATGAATATAACTTAATTTCGACGAATAAAGTGAATTTAAGTTATTTTGGATGTATTTGATGAATATAACTTAATTTCGATGAATAAAGTGAATCTAATTTATTTTCGATGTATTTGATGAATATAACTTAATTTCGACGAATAAAGTGAATTTAAGTTATTTTCGATGTATTTGATGAATATAACTTAATTTCGACGAATTAAGTGAATCTAAGTTATTTTGGATGTATTTGATTAATATAACTTAATTTCGATGAATAAACTGAATCTAAGTTATTTTCGATGTATTTGATGAATATAACTTAATTTCGATGAATAAAGTGAATCTAAGTTATTTTGGATGTATTTGATGAATATAACTTAATTTCGATGAATAAAGTGAATCTAAGTTATTTTCGATGTATTTGATTAATATAACTTAATTTCGACGAATAAAGTGAATTTAAGTTATTTTGGATGTATTTGATGAATATAACTTAATTTCGATGAATAAAGTGAATTTAAGTTATTTTGGATGTATTTGATGAATATAACTTAATTTCGACGAATAAAGTGAATCTAAGTTATTTTCGATGTATTTGATGAATATAACTTAATTTCGATGAATAAAGTGAATCTAAGTTATTTTGGATGTATTTGATTAATATAACTTAATTTCGATGAATAAAGTGAATCTAAGTTATTTTCGATGTATTTGATGAATATAACTTAATTTCGATGAATAAAGTGAATTTAAGTTATTTTCGATGTATTTGGTGAATATAACTTAATTTCGACGAATAAAGTGAATTTAAGTTATTTTGGATGTATTTGATGAATATAACTTAATTTCGACGAATAAAGTGAATTTAAGTTATTTTGGATGTATTTGATGAATATAACTTAATTTCGATGAATAAAGTGAATTTAAGTTATTTTGGATGTATTTGATGAATATAACTTAATTTCGATGAATAAAGTGAATTTAAGTTATTTTGGATGTATTTGATGAATATAACTTAATTTCGACGAATAAAGTGAATTTAAGTTATTTTGGATGTATTTGATGAATATAACTTAATTTCGATGAATAAAGTGAATTTAAGTTATTTTCGATGTATTTGATGAATATAACTTAATTTCGACGAATAAAGTGAATTTAAGTTATTTTCGATGTATTTGATGAATATAACTTAATTTCGATGAATAAAGTGAATTTAAGTTATTTTGGATGTATTTGATGAATATAACTTAATTTCGACGAATAAAGTGAATCTAAGTTATTTTGGATGTATTTGATTAATATAACTTAATTTCGATGAATAAAGTGAATCTAAGTTATTTTCGATGTATTTGATGAATATAACTTAATTTCGATGAATAAAGTGAATCTAAGTTATTTTGGATGTATTTGATGAATATAACTTAATTTCGATGAATAAAGTGAATCTAAGTTATTTTCGATGTATTTGATTAATATAACTTAATTTCGACGAATAAAGTGAATTTAAGTTATTTTGGATGTATTTGATGAATATAACTTAATTTCGATGAATAAAGTGAATTTAAGTTATTTTGGATGTATTTGATGAATATAACTTAATTTCGACGAATAAAGTGAATCTAAGTTATTTTCGATGTATTTGATGAATATAACTTAATTTCGATGAATAAAGTGAATCTAAGTTATTTGGATGTATTTGATTAATATAACTTAATTTCGATGAATAAAGTGAATCTAAGTTATTTTCGATGTATTTGATGAATATAACTTAATTTCGATGAATAAAGTGAATTTAAGTTATTTTCGATGTATTTGGTGAATATAACTTAATTTCGACGAATAAAGTGAATTTAAGTTATTTTGGATGTATTTGTATGAATATAACTTAATTTCGACGAATAAAGTGAATTTAAGTTATTTTGGATGTATTTGATGAATATAACTTAATTTCGATGAATAAAGTGAATTTAAGTTATTTTGGATGTATTTGATGAATATAACTTAATTTCGATGAATAAAGTGAATTTAAGTTATTTTGGATGTATTTGATGAATATAACTTAATTTCGACGAATAAAGTGAATTTAAGTTATTTTGGATGTATTTGATGAATATAACTTAATTTCGATGAATAAAGTGAATTTAAGTTATTTTCGATGTATTTGATGAATATAACTTAATTTCGACGAATAAAGTGAATTTAAGTTATTTTCGATGTATTTGATGAATATAACTTAATTTCGATGAATAAAGTGAATCTAAGTTATTTTGGATGTATTTGATTAATATAACTTAATTTCGACGAATAAAGTGAATTTAAGTTATTTTCGATGTATTTGATGAATATAACTTAATTTCGATGAATAAAGTGAATTTAAGTTATTTTGGATGTATTTGATGAATATAACTTAATTTCGACGAATAAAGTGAATTTAAGTTATTTTGGATGTATTTGATGAATATAAGTTAATTTCGATGAATAAAGTGAATCTAAGTTATTTTCGATGTATTTGATGAATATAACTTAATTTCGACGAATAAAGTGAATTTAAGTTATTTTCGATGTATTTGATGAATATAACTTAATTTCGACGAATAAAGTGAATCTAAGTTATTTTGGATGTATTTGATTAATATAACTTAATTTCGATGAATAAAGTGAATCTAAGTTATTTTCGATGTATGTATTTGGTGAATATAACTTAATTTCGATGAATAAAGTGAATCTAAGTTATTTTGGATGTATTTGATGAATATAACTTAATTTCGATGAATAAAGTGAATTTAAGTTATTTTCGATGTATTTGATGAATATAACTTAATTTCGACGAATAAAGTGAATTTAAGTTATTTTGGATGTATTTGATGAATATAACTTAATTTCGATGAATAAAGTGAATTTAAGTTATTTTGGATGTATTTGATGAATATAACTTAATTTCGATGAATAAAGTGAATCTAAGTTATTTTCGATGTATTTGATGAATATAACTTAATTTCGATGAATAAAGTGAATCTAAGTTATTTTCGATGTATTTGATTAATATAACTTAATTTCGATGAATAAAGTGAATCTAAGTTATTTTCGATGTATTTGATGAATATAACTTAATTTCGATGAATAAAGTCAATCTAAGTTATTTTGGATGTATTTGATGAATATAACTTAATTTCGATGAATAAAGTGAATTTAAGTTATTTTGGATGTATTTGATGAATATAACTTAATTTCGACGAATAAAGTGAATTTAAGTTATTTTGGATGTATTTGATGAATATAACTTAATTTCGATGAATAAAGTGAATCTAAGTTATTTCGGATGTATTTGATTAATATAACTTAATTTCGATGAATAAAGTGAATCTAAGTTATTTTCGATGTATTTGATGAATATAACTTAATTTCGATGAATAAAGTGAATTTAAGTTATTTTCGATGTATTTGATGAATATAACTTAATTTCGATGAATAAAGTGAATTTAAGTTATTTTGGATGTATTTGATGAATATAACTTAATTTCGATGAATAAAGTGAATCTAAGTTATTTTCGATGTATTTGATGAATATAACTTAATTTCGATTAATAAAGTGAATTTAAGTTATTTTGGATGTATTTGATGAATATAACTTAATTTCGACGAATAAAGTGATCAGCAAACACTGATCGAAGAAGAAATGCAAAAACGTCGACTACGGTGGTTTGGACATGTTTGCCGAATGGATGATAACCGCTTGCCACGTAAACTTCTCTGGCGAGACCGTCCTGCTGACTGGAGAATACAGCGATCGGCACCGAAGAAAACCTGGTTGAAGAACATCGAGGGTGACTTAAAGAATCAACGATTATCAGTTACCGAGGCTCGAGACACCGCCAAAACCCGAGAAGAATGGAAGCGAATCGTGAATAGAGTTCGGGACCCAGCGGCACCGACAGCAGCGTATCCGTTGCGGGGACGTCCCGCTCGGACCGCCAGCTAACGGATCAAAGAAGAAGAAGAAGAAAGTGAATTTAAGTTATTTTGGATGTATTTGATGAATATAACTTAATTTCGATGAATAAAGTGAATTTAAGTTATTTTGGATGTATTTGATGAATATAACTTAATTTCGATGAATAAAGTGAATTTAAGTTATTTTGGATGTATTTGATGAATATAACTTAATTTCGACGAATAAAGTGAATTTAAGTTATTTTGGATGTATTTGATGAATATAACTTAATTTCGATGAATAAAGTGAATTTAAGTTATTTTCGATGTATTTGATGAATATAACTTAATTTCGACGAATAAAGTGAATTTAAGTTATTTTCGATGTATTTGATGAATATAACTTAATTTCGATGAATAAAGTGAATCTAAGTTATTTTGGATGTATTTGATTAATATAACTTAATTTCGACGAATAAAGTGAATTTAAGTTATTTTCGATGTATTTGATGAATATAACTTAATTTCGATGAATAAAGTGAATTTAAGTTATTTTGGATGTATTTGATGAATATAACTTAATTTCGACGAATAAAGTGAATTTAAGTTATTTTGGATGTATTTGATGAATATAACTTAATTTCGATGAATAAAGTGAATCTAAGTTATTTTCGATGTATTTGATGAATATAACTTAATTTCGACGAATAATGTGAATTTAAGTTATTTTCGATGTATTTGATGAATATAACTTAATTTCGACAAATAAAGTGAATCTAAGTTATTTTGGATGTATTTGATTAATATAACTTAATTTCGATGAATAAAGTGAATCTAAGTTATTTTCGATGTATTTGATGAATATAACTTAATTTCGATGAATAAAGTGAATCTAAGTTATTTTGGATGTATTTGATGAATATAACTTAATTTCGATGAATAAAGTGGATCTAAGTTATTTTCGATGTATTTGATTAATATAACTTAATTTCGACGAATAAAGTGAATTTAAGTTATTTTGGATGTATTTGATGAATATAACTTAATTTCGATGAATAAAGTGAATTTAAGTTATTTTGGATGTATTTGATGAATATAACTTAATTTCGACGAATAAAGTGAATCTAAGTTATTTTCGATGTATTTGATGAATATAACTTAATTTCGATGAATAAAGTGAATCTAAGTTATTTTGGATGTATTTGATTAATATAACTTAATTTCGATGAATAAAGTGAATCTAAGTTATTTTCGATGTATTTGATGAATATAACTTAATTTCGATGAATAAAGTGAATTTAAGTTATTTTCGATGTATTTGGTGAATATAACTTAATTTCGACGAATAAAGTGAATTTAAGTTATTTTGGATGTATTTGATGAATATAACTTAATTTCGACGAATAAAGTGAATTTAAGTTATTTTGGATGTATTTGATGAAAATAACTTAATTTCGATGAATAAAGTGAATTTAAGTTATTTTGGATGTATTTGATGAATATAACTTAATTTCGACGAATAAAGTGAATTTAAGTTATTTTGGATGTATTTGATGAATATAACTTAATTTCGACGAATAAAGTGAATTTAAGTTATT
The DNA here is from genome assembly GCA_949987705.1 of Thereva unica. Taxonomy (NCBI): domain Eukaryota; kingdom Metazoa; phylum Arthropoda; class Insecta; order Diptera; family Therevidae; genus Thereva; species Thereva unica. Next base: position 14,837 of record CATLJY010000672.1, read on the forward strand.
TTGGATGTATTTGATGAATATAACTTAATTTCGATGAATAAAGTGAATCTAAGTTATTTTCGATGTATTTGATGAATATAACTTAATTTCGATGAATAAAGTGAATTTAAGTTATTTTCGATGTATTTGGTGAATATAACTTAATTTCGACGAATAAAGTGAATTTAAGTTATTTTGGATGTATTTGATGAATATAACTTAATTTCGACGAATAAAGTGAATTTAAGTTATTTTGGATGTATTTGATGAATATAACTTAATTTCGATGAATAAAGTGAATTTAAGTTATTTTGGATGTATTTGATGAATATAACTTAATTTCGACGAATAAAGTGAATTTAAGTTATTTTCGATGTATTTGATGAATATAACTTAATTTCGATGAATAAAGTGAATCTAAGTTATTTTGGATGTATTTGATTAATATAACTTAATTTCGACGAATAAAGTGAATTTAAGTTATTTTCGATGTATTTGATGAATATAACTTAATTTCGATGAATAAAGTGAATTTAAGTTATTTTGGATGTATTTGATGAATATAACTTAATTTCGACGAATAAAGTGAATTTAAGTTATTTTGGATGTATTTGATGAATATAAGTTAATTTCGATGAATAAAGTGAATCTAAGTTATTTTCGATGTATTTGATGAATATAACTTAATTTCGACGAATAAAGTGAATTTAAGTTATTTTCGATGTATTTGATGAATATAACTTAATTTCGACGAATAAAGTGAATCTAAGTTATTTTGGATGTATTTGATTAATATAACTTAATTTCGATGAATAAAGTGAATCTAAGTTATTTTCGATGTATGTATTTGGTGAATATAACTTAATTTCGATGAATAAAGTGAATCTAAGTTATTTTGGATGTATTTGATGAATATAACTTAATTTCGATGAATAAAGTGAATCTAAGTTATTTTCGATGTATTTGATTAATATAACTTAATTTCGACGAATAAAGTGCATTTAAGTTATTTTGGATGTATTTGATGAATATAACTTAATTTCGACGAATAAAGTGAATTTAAGTTATTTTGGATGTATTTGATGAATATAACTTAATTTCGATGAATAAAGTGAATTTAAGTTATTTTGGATGTATTTGATGAATATAACTTAATTTCGACGAATAAAGTGAATTTAAGTTATTTTCGATGTATTTGATGAATATAACTTAATTTCGACGAATAAAGTGAATCTAAGTTATTTTGGATGTATTTGATGAATATAACTTAATTTCGACGAATAAAGTGACTTTAAGTAATTTTGGATGTATTTGATGAATATAACTTAATTTCGATGAATAAAGTGAATTTAAGTTATTTTGGATGTATTTGATGAATATAACTTAATTTCGACGAATAAAGTGAATTTAAGTTATTTTGGATGTATTTGATGAATATAACTTAATTTCGATGAATAAAGTGAATTTAAGTTATTTTCGATGTATTTGATGAATATAACTTAATTTCGATGAATAAAGTGAATTTAAGTTATTTTGGATGTATTTGATGAATATAACTTAATTTCGACGAATAAAGTGAATTTAAGTTATTTTGGATGTATTTGATGAATATAACTTAATTTCGATGAATAAAGTGAATTTAAGTTATTTTGGATGTATTTGATGAATATAACTTAATTTCGACGAATAAAGTGAATCTAAGTTATTTTCCATGTATTTGATTAATATAACTTAATTTCGACGAATAAAGTGAATTTAAGTTATTTTGGATGTATTTGATTAATATAACTTAATTTCGACGAATAAAGTGAATTTAAGTTATTTTGGATGTATTTGATGAATGTAACTTAATTTCGACGAATAAAGTGAATTTAAGTTATTTTGGATGTATTTGATGAATATAACTTAATTTCGACGAATAAAGTGAATTTAAGTTATTTTCGATGTATTTGATTAATATAACTTAATTTCGATGAATAAAGTGAATTTAAGTTATTTTCGATGTATTTGATGAATATAACTTAATTTCGATGAATAAAGTGAATTTAAGTTATTTTGGATGTATTTGATGAATATAACTTAATTTCGACGAATAAAGTGAATCTAAGTTATTTTCGATGTATTTGATGAATATAACTTAATTTCGATGAATAAAGTGAATCTAAGTTATTTTGGATGTATTTGATTAATATAACTTAATTTCGATGAATAAAGTGAATCTAAGTTATTTTCGATGTATTTGATGAATATAACTTAATTTCGACGAATAAAGTGAATTTAAGTTATTTTGGATGTATTTGATGAATATAACTTAATTTCGACGAATAAAGTGAATTTAAGTTATTTTGGATGTATTTGATGAATATAACTTAATTTCGATGAATAAAGTGAATCTAAGTTATTTTCGATGTATTTGATGAATATAACTTAATTTCGACGAATAAAGTGAATTTAAGTTATTTTCGATGTATTTGATTAATATAACTTAATTTCGATGAATAAAGTGAATTTAAGTTATTTTGGATGTATTTGATGAATATAACTTAATTTCGATGAATAAAGTGAGTTTAAGTTATTTTCGATGTATTTGATGAATATAACTTAATTTCGATGAATAAAGTGAATTTAAGTTATTTTCGATGTATTTGATGAATATAACTTAATTTCGATGAATAAAGTGAATTTAAGTTATTTTCGATGTATTTGATGAATATAACTTAATTTCGATGAATAAAGTGAATCTAAGTTATTTTCGATGTATTTGATGAATATAACTTAATTTCGATGAATAAAGTGAATCTAAGTTATTTTCGATGTATTTGATTAATATAACTTAATTTCGACGAATAAAGTGAATCTAAGTTATTTTGGATGTATTTGATGAATATAACTTAATTTCGACGAATAAAGTGAATTTAAGTTATTTTGGATGTATTTGATGAATATAACTTAATTTCGATGAATAAAGTGAATTTAAGTTATTTTGGATGTATTTGATGAATATAACTTAATTTCGATGAATAAAGTGAATTTAAGTTATTTTGGATGTATTTGATGAATATAACTTAATTTCGATGAATAAAGTGAATTTAAGTTATTTTCGATGTATTTGATGAATATAACTTAATTTCGACGAATAAAGTGAATCTAAGTTATTTTGGATGTATTTGATTAATATAACTTAATTTCGATGAATAAAGTGAATCTAAGTTATTTTCGATGTATTTGATGAATATAACTTAATTTCGATGAATAAAGTGAATCTAAGTTATTTTGGATGTATTTGATGAATATAACTTAATTTCGATGAATAAAGTGAATTTAAGTTATTTTGGATGTATTTGATGAATATAACTTAATTTCGACGAATAAAGTGAATTTAAGTTATTTTGGATGTATTTGATGAATATAACTTAATTTCGACGAATAAAGTGAATTTAAGTTATTTTGGATGTATTTGATGAATATAACTTAATTTCGACGAATAAAGTGAATCTAAGTTATTTTCGATGTATTTGATGAATATAACTTAATTTCGACGAATAAAGTGAATTTAAGTTATTTTCGATGTATTTGATGAATATAACTTAATTTCGACGAATAAAGTGAATCTAAGTTATTTTGGATGTATTTGATTAATATAAATTAATTTCGATGAATAAAGTGAATCTAAGTTATTTTCGATGTATTTGATGAATATAACTTAATTTCGATGAATAAAGTTAATCTAAGTTATTTTGGATGTATTTGATGAATATAACTTAATTTCGACGAATAAAGTGAATTTAAGTTATTTTCGATGTATTTGATGAATATAACTTAATTTCGACGAATAAAGTGAATTTAAGTTATTTTGGATGTATTTGATGAATATAACTTAATTTCGATGAATAAAGTGAATTTAAGTTATTTTGGATGTATTTGATGAATATAACTTAATTTCGATGAATAAAGTGAATCTAAGTTATTTTCGATGTATTTGATGAATATAACTTAATTTCGATGAATAAAGTGAATTTAAGTTATTTTGGATGTATTTGATGAATATAACTTAATTTCGACGAATAAAGTGAATTTAAGTTATTTTGGATGTATTTGATGAATATAACTTAATTTCGATGAATAAAGTGAATCTAAGTTATTTTCGATGTATTTGGTGAATATAACTTAATTTCGATGAATAAAGTGAATCTAAGTTATTTTGGATGTATTTGATGAATATAACTTAATTTCGATGAATAAAGTGAATTTAAGTTATTTTCGATGTGTTTGATGAATATAACTTAATTTCGATGAATAAAGTGAATTTAAGTTATTTTGGATGTATTTTATGAATATAACTTAATTTCGACGAATAAAGTGAATTTAAGTTATTTTGGATGTATTTGATGAATATAACTTAATTTCGATGAATAAAGTGAATCTAAGTTATTTTCGATGTATTTGATGAATATAACTTAATTTCGATGAATAAAGTGAATCTAAGTTATTTTCGATGTATTTGATTAATATAACTTAATTTCGATGAATAAAGTGAATCTAGGTTATTTTCGATGTATTTGATGAATATAACTTAATTTCGACGAATAAAGTGAATTTAAGTTATTTTCGATGTATTTGATGAATATAACTTAATTTCGATGAATAAAGTGAATTTAAGTTATTTTGGATGTATTTGATGAATATAACTTAATTTCGATGAATAAAGTGAATTTAAGTTATTTTCGATGTATTTGATGAATATAACTTAATTTCGACGAATAAAGTGAATTTAAGTTATTTTGGATGTATTTGATTAATATAACTTAATTTCGATGAATAAAGTGAATTTAAGTTATTTTGGATGTATTTGATGAATATAACTTAATTTCGATGAATAAAGTGAATTTAAGTTATTTTGGATGTATTTGATGAATATAACTTAATTTCGATGAATAAAGTGAATCTAAGTTATTTTCGATGTATTTGATGAATATAACTTAATTTCGATGAATAAAGTGAATCTAAGTTATTTTCGATGTATTTGATGAATATAACTTAATTTCGACGAATAAAGTGAATTTAAGTTATTTTGGATGTATTTGATGAATATAACTTAATTTCGATGAATAAAGTGAATCTAAGTTATTTTCGATGTATTTGATGAATATAACTTAATTTCGACGAATAAAGTCAATTTAAGTTATTTTCGATGTATTTGATGAATATAACTTAATTTCGACGAATAAAGTGAATTTAAGTTATTTTGGATGTATTTGATGAATATAACTTATTTTCGACGAATAAAGTGAATTTAAGTTATTTTGGATGTATTTGATTAATATAACTTAATTTCGACGAATAAAGTGAATTTAAGTTATTTTGGATGTATTTGATGAATATAACTTAATTTCGACGAATAAAGTGAATTTAAGTTATTTTCGATGTATTTGATGAATATAACTTAATTTCGATGAATAAAGTGAATTTAAGTTATTTTCGATGTATTTGATGAATATAACTTAATTTCGATGAATAAAGTGAATCTAAGTTATTTTCGATGTATTTGATGAATATAACTTAATTTCGATGAATAAAGTGAATCTAAGTTATTTTCGATGTATTTGATTAATATAACTTAATTTCGACGAATAAAGTGAATCTAAGTTATTTTGGATGTATTTGATGAATATAACTTAATTTCGATGAATAAAGTGAATTTAAGTTATTTTCGATGTATTTGATGAATATAACTTAATTTCGACGAATAAAGTGAATTTAAGTTATTTTGGATGTATTTGATGAATATAACTTAATTTCGATGAATAAAGTGAATCTAAGTTATTTTCGATGTATTTGGTGAATATAACTTAATTTCGATGAATAAAGTGAATCTAAGTTATTTTGGATGTATTTGATGAATATAACTTAATTTCGATGAATAAAGTGAATTTAAGTTATTTTCGATGTGTTTGATGAATATAACTTAATTTCGATGAATAAAGTGAATTTAAGTTATTTTGGATGTATTTGATGAATATAACTTAATTTCGACGAATAAAGTGAATTTAAGTTATTTTGGATGTATTTGATGAATATAACTTAATTTCGATGAATAAAGTGAATCTAAGTTATTTTCGATGTATTTGATGAATATAACTTAATTTCGATGAATAAAGTGAATCTAAGTTATTTTCGATGTATTTGATTAATATAACTTAATTTCGATGAATAAAGTGAATCTAGGTTATTTTCGATGTATTTGATGAATATAACTTAATTTCGACGAATAAAGTGAATTTAAGGGTACCTTACCCATTCTCGATTTCTGATTTTTGTGATTTTCATTGGGCCGGTAAATGATGAAAAATCGACTTATGAGGTACGGATATATTTATACATGTAATTGAAAACCTTAAGAACAAGAAAAAAATGTAACATAGTTGTGTATGAACATTTTATAGCCTCTTTTTGCGGTCAACTAAAAGTCCTCTTTTTGGATGGCGGGCATGATTGTAATTGACTGGAACGTCTGAAACCAAAAAATCGAACGGAATTTTAAAGAGTTCATGTTTGGCTAGGGAATAGACTATTATTATTTGTTTAGTGCAAAAATTTACAAAATGGTGGACTTATGAATTTTTTTTTTTCAAAATCCGAGTTTTTTTTGTAAACTATTAGGCTGTAATAATAGAAGATCATCATCAATCTTTTTACAAATAGTCTAAGTTATAGCTTTTGGTGTTTAGAAAAACATATCAAAATTTCAGAACGATCGCTTTTATAGTTTTTGACTTACAATGCCCGCCAATCGTAAAAACATAGTTTCGAGAAAAATGCGTTTAAAGTTTTTGAAGTAATTTTCCGCGCCACGGCGAAACTAAGCATTTACGATTTGACGCGCCCACCATCAATCTGCTGGAACTCCAAGAGTATTCCGAATTTCGACTTGAAACTTTCAGGAAATATTTTTGAAGAGTTATAGATTCGAATAAGACAATAAAAAAAAAATCGATATTTTGAAACCGAGAATGGGTAGGGTACCCTTGTTATTTTCGATGTATTTGATGAATATAACTTAATTTCGATGAATAAAGTGAATTTAAGTTATTTTGGATGTATTTGATGAATATAACTTAATTTCGATGAAGAAAGTGAATTTAAGTTATTTTCGATGTATTTGATGAATATAACTTAATTTCGACGAATAAAGTGAATTTAAGTTATTTTGGATGTATTTGATTAATATAACTTAATTTCGATGAATAAAGTGAATTTAAGTTATTTTGGATGTATTTGATGAATATAACTTAATTTCGATGAATAAAGTGAATTTAAGTTATTTTGGATGTATTTGATGAATATAACTTAATTTCGATGAATAAAGTGAATCTAAGTTATTTTCGATGTATTTGATGAATATAACTTAATTTCGATGAATAAAGTGAATCTAAGTTATTTTCGATGTATTTGATGAATATAACTTAATTTCGACGAATAAAGTGAATTTAAGTTATTTTGGATGTTTTTGATGAATATAACTTAATTTCGATGAATAAAGTGAATTTAAGTTATTTTGGATGTATTTGATGAATATAACTTAATTTCGATGAATAAAGTGAATCTAAGTTATTTTCGATGTATTTGATGAATATAACTTAATTTCGACGAATAAAGTGAATTTAAGTTATTTTGGATGTATTTGATGAATATAAGTTAATTTCGATGAATAAAGTGAATCTAAGTTATTTTCGATGTATTTGATGAATATAACTTAATTTCGACGAATAAAGTGAATTTAAGTTATTTTCGATGTATTTGATGAATATAACTTAATTTCGACGAATAAAGTGAATCTAAGTTATTTTGGATGTATTTGATTAATATAACTTAATTTCGATGAATAAAGTGAATCTAAGTTATTTTCGATGTATGTATTTGGTGAATATAACTTAATTTCGATGAATAAAGTGAATCTAAGTTATTTTGGATGTATTTGATGAATATAACTTAATTTCGATGAATAAAGTGAATCTAAGTTATTTTCGATGTATTTGATTAATATAACTTAATTTCGACGAATAAAGTGCATTTAAGTTATTTTGGATGTATTTGATGAATATAACTTAATTTCGACGAATAAAGTGAATTTAAGTTATTTTGGATGTATTTGATGAATATAACTTAATTTCGATGAATAAAGTGAATTTAAGTTATTTTGGATGTATTTGATGAATATAACTTAATTTCGACGAATAAAGTGAATTTAAGTTATTTTCGATGTATTTGATGAATATAACTTAATTTCGACGAATAAAGTGAATCTAAGTTATTTTGGATGTATTTGATGAATATAACTTAATTTCGACGAATAAAGTGACTTTAAGTAATTTTGGATGTATTTGATGAATATAACTTAATTTCGATGAATAAAGTGAATTTAAGTTATTTTGGATGTATTTGATGAATATAACTTAATTTCGACGAATAAAGTGAATTTAAGTTATTTTGGATGTATTTGATGAATATAACTTAATTTCGATGAATAAAGTGAATTTAAGTTATTTTCGATGTATTTGATGAATATAACTTAATTTCGATGAATAAAGTGAATTTAAGTTATTTTGGATGTATTTGATGAATATAACTTAATTTCGACGAATAAAGTGAATTTAAGTTATTTTGGATGTATTTGATGAATATAACTTAATTTCGATGAATAAAGTGAATTTAAGTTATTTTGGATGTATTTGATGAATATAACTTAATTTCGACGAATAAAGTGAATCTAAGTTATTTTCCATGTATTTGATTAATATAACTTAATTTCGACGAATAAAGTGAATTTAAGTTATTTTGGATGTATTTGATTAATATAACTTAATTTCGACGAATAAAGTGAATTTAAGTTATTTTGGATGTATTTGATGAATGTAACTTAATTTCGACGAATAAAGTGAATTTAAGTTATTTTGGATGTATTTGATGAATATAACTTAATTTCGACGAATAAAGTGAATTTAAGTTATTTTCGATGTATTTGATTAATATAACTTAATTTCGATGAATAAAGTGAATTTAAGTTATTTTCGATGTATTTGATGAATATAACTTAATTTCGATGAATAAAGTGAATTTAAGTTATTTTGGATGTATTTGATGAATATAACTTAATTTCGACGAATAAAGTGAATCTAAGTTATTTTCGATGTATTTGATGAATATAACTTAATTTCGATGAATAAAGTGAATCTAAGTTATTTTGGATGTATTTGATTAATATAACTTAATTTCGATGAATAAAGTGAATCTAAGTTATTTTCGATGTATTTGATGAATATAACTTAATTTCGACGAATAAAGTGAATTTAAGTTATTTTGGATGTATTTGATGAATATAACTTAATTTCGACGAATAAAGTGAATTTAAGTTATTTTGGATGTATTTGATGAATATAACTTAATTTCGATGAATAAAGTGAATCTAAGTTATTTTCGATGTATTTGATGAATATAACTTAATTTCGACGAATAAAGTGAATTTAAGTTATTTTCGATGTATTTGATTAATATAACTTAATTTCGATGAATAAAGTGAATTTAAGTTATTTTGGATGTATTTGATGAATATAACTTAATTTCGATGAATAAAGTGAGTTTAAGTTATTTTCGATGTATTTGATGAATATAACTTAATTTCGATGAATAAAGTGAATTTAAGTTATTTTCGATGTATTTGATGAATATAACTTAATTTCGATGAATAAAGTGAATTTAAGTTATTTTCGATGTATTTGATGAATATAACTTAATTTCGATGAATAAAGTGAATCTAAGTTATTTTCGATGTATTTGATGAATATAACTTAATTTCGATGAATAAAGTGAATCTAAGTTATTTTCGATGTATTTGATTAATATAACTTAATTTCGACGAATAAAGTGAATCTAAGTTATTTTGGATGTATTTGATGAATATAACTTAATTTCGACGAATAAAGTGAATTTAAGTTATTTTGGATGTATTTGATGAATATAACTTAATTTCGATGAATAAAGTGAATTTAAGTTATTTTGGATGTATTTGATGAATATAACTTAATTTCGATGAATAAAGTGAATTTAAGTTATTTTGGATGTATTTGATGAATATAACTTAATTTCGATGAATAAAGTGAATTTAAGTTATTTTCGATGTATTTGATGAATATAACTTAATTTCGACGAATAAAGTGAATCTAAGTTATTTTGGATGTATTTGATTAATATAACTTAATTTCGATGAATAAAGTGAATCTAAGTTATTTTCGATGTATTTGATGAATATAACTTAATTTCGATGAATAAAGTGAATCTAAGTTATTTTGGATGTATTTGATGAATATAACTTAATTTCGATGAATAAAGTGAATTTAAGTTATTTTGGATGTATTTGATGAATATAACTTAATTTCGACGAATAAAGTGAATTTAAGTTATTTTGGATGTATTTGATGAATATAACTTAATTTCGACGAATAAAGTGAATTTAAGTTATTTTGGATGTATTTGATGAATATAACTTAATTTCGACGAATAAAGTGAATCTAAGTTATTTTCGATGTATTTGATGAATATAACTTAATTTCGACGAATAAAGTGAATTTAAGTTATTTTCGATGTATTTGATGAATATAACTTAATTTCGACGAATAAAGTGAATCTAAGTTATTTTGGATGTATTTGATTAATATAAATTAATTTCGATGAATAAAGTGAATCTAAGTTATTTTCGATGTATTTGATGAATATAACTTAATTTCGATGAATAAAGTTAATCTAAGTTATTTTGGATGTATTTGATGAATATAACTTAATTTCGACGAATAAAGTGAATTTAAGTTATTTTCGATGTATTTGATGAATATAACTTAATTTCGACGAATAAAGTGAATTTAAGTTATTTTGGATGTATTTGATGAATATAACTTAATTTCGATGAATAAAGTGAATTTAAGTTATTTTGGATGTATTTGATGAATATAACTTAATTTCGATGAATAAAGTGAATCTAAGTTATTTTCGATGTATTTGATGAATATAACTTAATTTCGATGAATAAAGTGAATTTAAGTTATTTTGGATGTATTTGATGAATATAACTTAATTTCGACGAATAAAGTGAATTTAAGTTATTTTGGATGTATTTGATGAATATAACTTAATTTCGATGAATAAAGTGAATCTAAGTTATTTTCGATGTATTTGGTGAATATAACTTAATTTCGATGAATAAAGTGAATCTAAGTTATTTTGGATGTATTTGATGAATATAACTTAATTTCGATGAATAAAGTGAATTTAAGTTATTTTCGATGTGTTTGATGAATATAACTTAATTTCGATGAATAAAGTGAATTTAAGTTATTTTGGATGTATTTTATGAATATAACTTAATTTCGACGAATAAAGTGAATTTAAGTTATTTTGGATGTATTTGATGAATATAACTTAATTTCGATGAATAAAGTGAATCTAAGTTATTTTCGATGTATTTGATGAATATAACTTAATTTCGATGAATAAAGTGAATCTAAGTTATTTTCGATGTATTTGATTAATATAACTTAATTTCGATGAATAAAGTGAATCTAGGTTATTTTCGATGTATTTGATGAATATAACTTAATTTCGACGAATAAAGTGAATTTAAGTTATTTTCGATGTATTTGATGAATATAACTTAATTTCGATGAATAAAGTGAATTTAAGTTATTTTGGATGTATTTGATGAATATAACTTAATTTCGATGAATAAAGTGAATTTAAGTTATTTTCGATGTATTTGATGAATATAACTTAATTTCGACGAATAAAGTGAATTTAAGTTATTTTGGATGTATTTGATTAATATAACTTAATTTCGATGAATAAAGTGAATTTAAGTTATTTTGGATGTATTTGATGAATATAACTTAATTTCGATGAATAAAGTGAATTTAAGTTATTTTGGATGTATTTGATGAATATAACTTAATTTCGATGAATAAAGTGAATCTAAGTTATTTTCGATGTATTTGATGAATATAACTTAATTTCGATGAATAAAGTGAATCTAAGTTATTTTCGATGTATTTGATGAATATAACTTAATTTCGACGAATAAAGTGAATTTAAGTTATTTTGGATGTATTTGATGAATATAACTTAATTTCGATGAATAAAGTGAATCTAAGTTATTTTCGATGTATTTGATGAATATAACTTAATTTCGACGAATAAAGTCAATTTAAGTTATTTTCGATGTATTTGATGAATATAACTTAATTTCGACGAATAAAGTGAATTTAAGTTATTTTGGATGTATTTGATGAATATAACTTATTTTCGACGAATAAAGTGAATTTAAGTTATTTTGGATGTATTTGATTAATATAACTTAATTTCGACGAATAAAGTGAATTTAAGTTATTTTGGATGTATTTGATGAATATAACTTAATTTCGACGAATAAAGTGAATTTAAGTTATTTTCGATGTATTTGATGAATATAACTTAATTTCGATGAATAAAGTGAATTTAAGTTATTTTCGATGTATTTGATGAATATAACTTAATTTCGATGAATAAAGTGAATCTAAGTTATTTTCGATGTATTTGATGAATATAACTTAATTTCGATGAATAAAGTGAATCTAAGTTATTTTCGATGTATTTGATTAATATAACTTAATTTCGACGAATAAAGTGAATCTAAGTTATTTTGGATGTATTTGATGAATATAACTTAATTTCGATGAATAAAGTGAATTTAAGTTATTTTCGATGTATTTGATGAATATAACTTAATTTCGACGAATAAAGTGAATTTAAGTTATTTTGGATGTATTTGATGAATATAACTTAATTTCGATGAATAAAGTGAATCTAAGTTATTTTCGATGTATTTGGTGAATATAACTTAATTTCGATGAATAAAGTGAATCTAAGTTATTTTGGATGTATTTGATGAATATAACTTAATTTCGATGAATAAAGTGAATTTAAGTTATTTTCGATGTGTTTGATGAATATAACTTAATTTCGATGAATAAAGTGAATTTAAGTTATTTTGGATGTATTTGATGAATATAACTTAATTTCGACGAATAAAGTGAATTTAAGTTATTTTGGATGTATTTGATGAATATAACTTAATTTCGATGAATAAAGTGAATCTAAGTTATTTTCGATGTATTTGATGAATATAACTTAATTTCGATGAATAAAGTGAATCTAAGTTATTTTCGATGTATTTGATTAATATAACTTAATTTCGATGAATAAAGTGAATCTAGGTTATTTTCGATGTATTTGATGAATATAACTTAATTTCGACGAATAAAGTGAATTTAAGTTATTTTCGATGTATTTGATGAATATAACTTAATTTCGATGAATAAAGTGAATTTAAGTTATTTTGGATGTATTTGATGAATATAACTTAATTTCGATGAAGAAAGTGAATTTAAGTTATTTTCGATGTATTTGATGAATATAACTTAATTTCGACGAATAAAGTGAATTTAAGTTATTTTGGATGTATTTGATTAATATAACTTAATTTCGATGAATAAAGTGAATTTAAGTTATTTTGGATGTATTTGATGAATATAACTTAATTTCGATGAATAAAGTGAATTTAAGTTATTTTGGATGTATTTGATGAATATAACTTAATTTCGATGAATAAAGTGAATCTAAGTTATTTTCGATGTATTTGATGAATATAACTTAATTTCGATGAATAAAGTGAATCTAAGTTATTTTCGATGTATTTGATGAATATAACTTAATTTCGACGAATAAAGTGAATTTAAGTTATTTTGGATGTTTTTGATGAATATAACTTAATTTCGATGAATAAAGTGAATTTAAGTTATTTTGGATGTATTTGATGAATATAACTTAATTTCGATGAATAAAGTGAATCTAAGTTATTTTCGATGTATTTGATGAATATAACTTAATTTCGACGAATAAAGTGAATTTAAGTTATTTTGGATGTATTTGATGAATATAACTTAATTTCGATGAATAAAGTGAATCTAAGTTATTTTGGATGTATTTGATGAATATAACTTAATTTCGACGAATAAAGTGAATTTAAGTGATTTTCGATGTATTTGATGAATATAACTTAATTTCGATGAATAAAGTGAATCTAAGTTATTTTCGATGTATTTGATGAATATAACTTAATTTCGACGAATAAAGTGAATTTAAGTTATTTTGGATGTATTTGATGAATATAACTTAATTTCGACGAATAAAGTGAATCTAAGTTATTTTCGATGTATTTGATGAATATAACTTAATTTCGACGAATAAAGTCAATTTAAGTTATTTTCGATGTATTTGATGAATATAACTTAATTTCGACGAATAAAGTGAATTTAAGTTATTTTGGATGTATTTGATGAATATAACTTATTTTCGACGAATAAAGTGAATTTAAGTTATTTTGGATGTATTTGATTAATATAACTTAATTTCGACGAATAAAGTGAATTTAAGTTATTTTGGATGTATTTGATGAATATAACTTAATTTCGACGAATAAAGTGAATTTAAGTTATTTTCGATGTATTTGATGAATATAACTTAATTTCGATGAATAAAGTGAATTTAAGTTATTTTCGATGTATTTGATGAATATAACTTAATTTCGATGAATAAAGTGAATCTAAGTTATTTTCGATGTATTTGATGAATATAACTTAATTTCGATGAATAAAGTGAATCTAAGTTATTTTCGATGTATTTGATTAATATAACTTAATTTCGACGAATAAAGTGAATCTAAGTTATTTTGGATGTATTTGATGAATATAACTTAATTTCGATGAATAAAGTGAATTTAAGTTATTTTCGATGTATTTGATGAATATAACTTAATTTCGACGAATAAAGTGAATTTAAGTTATTTTGGATGTATTTGATGAATATAACTTAATTTCGACGAATAAAGTGAATTTAAGTTATTTTGGATGTATTTGATGAATATAACTTAATTTCGACGAATAAAGTGAATCTAAGTTATTTTCGATGTATTTGATGAATATAACTTAATTTCGATGAATAAAGTGAATCTAAGTTATTTTCGATGTATTTGATGAATATAACTTAATTTCGATGAATAAAGTGAATCTAAGTTATTTTGGATGTATTTGATGAATATAACTTAATTTCGACGAATAAAGTGAATTTAAGTTATTTTGGATGTATTTGATGAATATAACTTAATTTCGACGAATAAAGTGAATTTAAGTTATTTTGGATGTATTTGATGAATATAACTTAATTTCGATGAATAAAGTGAATTTAAGTTATTTTGGATGTATTTGATGAATATAACTTAATTTCGATGAATAAAGTGAATCTAAGTTATTTTCGATGTATTTGATGAATATAACTTAATTTCGATGAATAAAGTGAATTTAAGTTATTTTGGATGTATTTGATGAATATAACTTAATTTCGACGAATAAAGTGAATTTAAGTTATTTTGGATGTATTTGATGAATATAACTTAATTTCGATGAATAAAGTGAATCTAAGTTATTTTCGATGTATTTGGTGAATATAACTTAACTTCGATTAATAAAGTGAATCTAAGTTATTTTGGATGTATTTGATGAATATAACTTAATTTCGATGAATAAAGTGAATTTAAGTTATTTTCGATGTATTTGATGAACATAACTTAATTTCGATGAATAAAGTGAATTTAAGTTATTTTGGATGTATTTGATGAATATAACTTAATTTCGACGAATAAAGTGAATTTAAGTTATTTTGGATGTATTTGATGAATATAACTTAATTTCGATGAATAAAGTGAATCTAAATTATTTTCGATGTATTTGATGAATATAACTTAATTTCGATGAATAAAGTGAATCTAAGTTATTTTCGATGTATTTGATGAATATAACTTAATTTCGACGAATAAAGTGAATTTAAGTTATTTTGGATGTTTTTGATGAATATAACTTAATTTCGATGAATAAAGTGAATTTAAGTTATTTTGGATGTATTTGATGAATATAACTTAATTTCGATGAATAAAGTGAATCTAAGTTATTTTCGATGTATTTGATGAATATAACTTAATTTCGACGAATAAAGTGAATTTAAGTTATTTTGGATGTTTTTGATGAATATAACTTAATTTCGATGAATAAAGTGAATTTAAGTTATTTTGGATGTATTTGATGAATATAACTTAATTTCGATGAATAAAGTGAATCTAAGTTATTTTCGATGTATTTGATGAATATAACTTAATTTCGACGAATAAAGTGAATTTAAGTTATTTTGGATGTATTTGATGAATATAACTTAATTTCGATGAATAAAGTGAATCTAAGTTATTTTGGATGTATTTGATGAATATAACTTAATTTCGACGAATAAAGTGAATTTAAGTTATTTTCGATGTATTTGATGAATATAACTTAATTTCGATGAATAAAGTGAATCTAAGTTATTTTCGATGTATTTGATGAATATAACTTAATTTCGACGAATAAAGTGAATTTAAGTTATTTTGGATGTATTTGATGAATATAACTTAATTTCGACGAATAAAGTGAATCTAAGTTATTTTCGATGTATTTGATGAATATAACTTAATTTCGACGAATAAAGTCAATTTAAGTTATTTTCGATGTATTTGATGAATATAACTTAATTTCGACGAATAAAGTGAATTTAAGTTATTTTGGATGTATTTGATGAATATAACTTAATTTCGATGAATAAAGTGAATCTAAGTTATTTTCGATGTATTTGATGAATATAACTTAATTTCGATGAATAAAGTGAATCTAAGTTATTTTGGATGTATTTGATGAATATAACTTAATTTCGACGAATAAAGTGAATTTAAGTTATTTTGGATGTATTTGATGAATATAACTTAATTTCGACGAATAAAGTGAATTTAAGTTATTTTGGATGTATTTGATGAATATAACTTAATTTCGATGAATAAAGTGAATTTAAGTTATTTTGGATGTATTTGATGAATATAACTTAATTTCGACGAATAAAGTGAATTTAAGTTATTTTCGATGTATTTGATGAATATAACTTAATTTCGATGAATAAAGTGAATTTAAGTTATTTTCGATGTATTTGATGAATATAACTTAATTTCGATGAATAAAGTGAATCTAAGTTATTTTCGATGTATTTGATGAATATAACTTAATTTCGATGAATAAAGTGAATCTAAGTTATTTTCGATGTATTTGATTAATATAACTTAATTTCGACGAATAAAGTGAATCTAAGTTATTTTGGATGTATTTGATGAATATAACTTAATTTCGATGAATAAAGTGAATTTAAGTTATTTTCGATGTATTTGATGAATATAACTTAATTTCGACGAATAAAGTGAATTTAAGTTATTTTGGATGTATTTGATGAATATAACTTAATTTCGACGAATAAAGTGAATTTAAGTTATTTTGGATGTATTTGATGAATATAACTTAATTTCGACGAATAAAGTGAATCTAAGTTATTTTCGATGTATTTGATGAATATAACTTAATTTCGATGAATAAAGTGAATCTAAGTTATTTTCGATGTATTTGATGAATATAACTTAATTTCGATGAATAAAGTGAATCTAAGTTATTTTGGATGTATTTGATGAATATAACTTAATTTCGACGAATAAAGTGAATTTAAGTTATTTTGGATGTATTTGATGAATATAACTTAATTTCGACGAATAAAGTGAATTTAAGTTATTTTGGATGTATTTGATGAATATAACTTAATTTCGATGAATAAAGTGAATTTAAGTTATTTTGGATGTATTTGATGAATATAACTTAATTTCGATGAATAAAGTGAATCTAAGTTATTTTCGATGTATTTGATGAATATAACTTAATTTCGATGAATAAAGTGAATTTAAGTTATTTTGGATGTATTTGATGAATATAACTTAATTTCGACGAATAAAGTGAATTTAAGTTATTTTGGATGTATTTGATGAATATAACTTAATTTCGATGAATAAAGTGAATCTAAGTTATTTTCGATGTATTTGGTGAATATAACTTAACTTCGATTAATAAAGTGAATCTAAGTTATTTTGGATGTATTTGATGAATATAACTTAATTTCGATGAATAAAGTGAATTTAAGTTATTTTCGATGTATTTGATGAACATAACTTAATTTCGATGAATAAAGTGAATTTAAGTTATTTTGGATGTATTTGATGAATATAACTTAATTTCGACGAATAAAGTGAATTTAAGTTATTTTGGATGTATTTGATGAATATAACTTAATTTCGATGAATAAAGTGAATCTAAATTATTTTCGATGTATTTGATGAATATAACTTAATTTCGATGAATAAAGTGAATCTAAGTTATTTTCGATGTATTTGATTAATATAACTTAATTTCGATGAATAAAGTGAATCTAAGTTATTTTCGATGTATTTGATGAATATAACTTAATTTCGACGAATAAAGTGAATTTAAGTTATTTTCGATGTATTTGATGAATATAACTTAATTTCGATGAATAAAGTGAATTTAAGTTATTTTGGATGTATTTGATGAATATAACTTAATTTCGATGAATAAAGTGAATTTAAGTTATTTTCGATGTATTTGATGAATATAACTTAATTTCGACGAATAAAGTGAATTTAAGTTATTTTGGATGTATTTGATTAATATAACTTAATTTCGATGAATAAAGTGAATTTAAGTTATTTTGAATGTATTTGATGAATATAACTTAATTTCGATGAATAAAGTGAATTTAAGTTATTTTGGATGTATTTGATGAATATAACTTAATTTCGATGAATAAAGTGAATCTAAGTTATTTTCGATGTATTTGATGAATATAACTTAATTTCGATGAATAAAGTGAATCTAAGTTATTTTCGATGTATTTGATGAATATAACTTAATTTCGACGAATAAAGTGAATTTAAGTTATTTTGGATGTATTTGATGAATATAACTTAATTTCGATGAATAAAGTGAATTTAAGTTATTTTGGATGTATTTGATGAATATAACTTAATTTCGATGAATAAAGTGAATCTAAGTTATTTTCGATGTATTTGATGAATATAACTTAATTTCGACGAATAAAGTGAATTTAAGTTATTTTGGATGTATTTGATGAATATAACTTAATTTCGATGAATAAAGTGAATCTAAGTTATTTTGGATGTATTTGATGAATATAACTTAATTTCGACGAATAAAGTGAATTTAAGTTATTTTCGATGTATTTGATGAATATAACTTAATTTCGATGAATAAAGTGAATCTAAGTTATTTTCGATGTATTTGATGAATATAACTTAATTTCGACGAATAAAGTGAATTTAAGTTATTTTGGATGTATTTGATGAATATAACTTAATTTCGACGAATAAAGTGAATCTAAGTTATTTTCGATGTATTTGATGAATATAACTTAATTTCGATGAATAAAGTGAATCTAAGTTATTTTCGATGTATTTGATGAATATAACTTAATTTCGATGAATAAAGTGAATCTAAGTTATTTTGGATGTATTTGATGAATATAACTTAATTTCGACGAATAAAGTGAATTTAAGTTATTTTGGATGTATTTGATGAATATAACTTAATTTCGACGAATAAAGTGAATTTAAGTTATTTTGGATGTATTTGATGAATATAACTTAATTTCGATGAATAAAGTGAATTTAAGTTATTTTGGATGTATTTGATGAATATAACTTAATTTCGATGAATAAAGTGAATCTAAGTTATTTTCGATGTATTTGATGAATATAACTTAATTTCGATGAATAAAGTGAATTTAAGTTATTTTGGATGTATTTGATGAATATAACTTAATTTCGACGAATAAAGTGAATTTAAGTTATTTTGGATGTATTTGATGAATATAACTTAATTTCGATGAATAAAGTGAATCTAAGTTATTTTCGATGTATTTGGTGAATATAACTTAACTTCGATTAATAAAGTGAATCTAAGTTATTTTGGATGTATTTGATGAATATAACTTAATTTCGATGAATAAAGTGAATTTAAGTTATTTTCGATGTATTTGATGAACATAACTTAATTTCGATGAATAAAGTGAATTTAAGTTATTTTGGATGTATTTGATGAATATAACTTAATTTCGACGAATAAAGTGAATTTAAGTATTTTGGATGTATTTGATGAATATAACTTAATTTCGATGAATAAAGTGAATCTAAATTATTTTCGATGTATTTGATGAATATAACTTAATTTCGATGAATAAAGTGAATCTAAGTTATTTTCGATGTATTTGATTAATATAACTTAATTTCGATGAATAAAGTGAATCTAAGTTATTTTCGATGTATTTGATGAATATAACTTAAGTTCGACGAATAAAGTGAATTTAAGTTATTTTCGATGTATTTGATGAATATAACTTAATTTCGATGAATAAAGTGAATTTAAGTTATTTTGGATGTATTTGATGAATATAACTTAATTTCGATGAATAAAGTGAATTTAAGTTATTTTCGATGTATTTGATGAATATAACTTAATTTCGACGAATAAAGTGAATTTAAGTTATTTTGGATGTATTTGATTAATATAACTTAATTTCGATGAATAAAGTGAATTTAAGTTATTTTGAATGTATTTGATGAATATAACTTAATTTCGATGAATAAAGTGAATTTAAGTTATTTTGGATGTATTTGATGAATATAACTTAATTTCGATGAATAAAGTGAATCTAAGTTATTTTCGATGTATTTGATGAATATAACTTAATTTCGATGAATAAAGTGAATCTAAGTTATTTTCGATGTATTTGATGAATATAACTTAATTTCGACGAATAAAGTGAATTTAAGTTATTTTGGATGTATTTGATGAATATAACTTAATTTCGATGAATAAAGTGAATTTAAGTTATTTTGGATGTATTTGATGAATATAACTTAATTTCGATGAATAAAGTGAATCTAAGTTATTTTCGATGTATTTGATGAATATAACTTAATTTCGACGAATAAAGTGAATTTAAGTTATTTTGGATGTATTTGATGAATATAACTTAATTTCGATGAATAAAGTGAATCTAAGTTATTTTGGATGTATTTGATGAATATATCTTAATTTCGACGAATAAAGTGAATTTAAGTTATTTTCGATGTATTTGATGAATATAACTTAATTTCGATGAATAAAGTGAATCTAAGTTATTTTCGATGTATTTGATGAATATAACTTAATTTCGACGAATAAAGTGAATTTAAGTTATTTTGGATGTATTTGATGAATATAACTTAATTTCGATGAATAAAGTGAATCTAAGTTATTTTCGATGTATTTGATGAATATAACTTAATTTCGACGAATAAAGTGAATTTAAGTTATTTTCGATGTATTTGATGAATATAACTTAATTTCGACGAATAAAGTGAATTTAAGTTATTTTGGATGTATTTGATGAATATAACTTATTTTCGACGAATAAAGTGAATTTAAGTTATTTTGTATGTATTTGATTAATATAACTTAATTTCGACGAATAAAGTGAATTTAAGTTATTTTGGATGTATTTGATGAATATAACTTAATTTCGACGAATAAAGTGAATTAAGTTATTTTCGATGTATTTGATGAATATAACTTAATTCGATGAATAAAGTGAATTTAAGTTATTTTCGATGTATTTGATGAATATAACTTAATTTCGATGAATAAAGTGAATCTAAGTTATTTTCGATGTATTTGATGAATATAACTTAATTTCGATGAATAAAGTGAATCTAAGTTATTTTCGATGTATTTGATTAATATAACTTAATTTCGACGAATAAAGTGAATTT